>JAJONR010012153.1:0-17079 GCA_029582245.1 Solanum etuberosum | reverse complement strand
GGGCATATTGATTAAAATCTAGTAGAGGAATTAGGTTCATAAAGAAAAAAATAGTTAAGGATGTGCATCCTGCCCATTTAAACATTTATTTGATGTCAAATTGAAACTGCGTAGAATTTTATCTTATGGCGGAAGAACCCTTCCAAAATAATCTAAGCAAATAACTTACGAGATTTTTCTGCATATTTTATCCTCACACTTAAAAATGATATAAAAAGAATATTACCAACTTCCGAGTACCAAAATTAGCCGGTTCATGCTTCACACAAACATTCAAAACAAATAGTAAATTTAGTATATTACAAGACTTGGGTTTACACACCCCAAAAAGAACAAAACATATAGCCATACTTATATTACAACCCATGGTGACATGATCAAATTAGCCTTCAATATTTCATGTAAATGTACAACACATAGATCATGTACAAGTCCCAAGGTTTATACAAAATATAGATGCCTATATGTAAATGTGATCTTCCTTAAGGCTCTCAAAATCTCCATCTCCAATGGCCAGCTTCATGCATCCTCTCGATCATTCCCTACGATAGAAACAACTATCGCTGAGCATATAGCTTAGTGGTGTAAAAACTATAGGTTCGGAGCCCTCAGATTCACCAAGCTACCTTTCTCAAGTCATGAGCAGCACAATTGAAACATAATAAATAAATCAAGTAAACAATATATACAGAGTGTCAAGTTTGATATTTAAAGATCCAAATGTCAAGAACGCTCATAGCACCATTTTCCAAGAGATTCAATAACAAGGCTCGCCCAATATATACATCATGTCGTCACACCAAGCATAAGCAGGTATCAAGAAGGATCGATGCCCTGCATCAAGAAGGGTCGAAGCCCAATAATCAAGAGAACCAAGCACCATATTAAAAATGGCTTTCTAGTTCGTACTTAAAATGAACAACTTCCATACTTAAGACGAACTAAAAATCAAGAGTCAAGATGGGAAATGATTCGAATCAAGAGGCATGCCAATACTGACAAAGTCACAGCTACAAGAAGGACAAGGTCCCAACAAGAGTGTCAGGTGATCAAACAATCCGTACAAGTGGACGAGTTACACAAGTGTCTTTAATGTCTTAAAAGGATACCAACACGACAATGCAAAGTGACAAGAGGTAACCAAGGTACCAAGATAAACTTTCAGATATACCAGCAGGTAAAAAGAGTACAAGTACAAGTTTATACACAAACCTCAGTGCTTTAGCATAGAAACAGTCCAACATAACATCAAGAGTTCAAACCGTAGACCAACCAACGTATCAAAGTCCTCAACTTGTTCACGAGTATATACAACCTTAAAAATAAAATTAAATAACTTCTTAAATTCCTAGTAGCTCAATAATGTTGACGTAAAATAGGATTATCATCACAAGTAAGCTTAGCCTGTACAAATACGACTATGCTCCCAAAACAGTAATTCTGGCCAGCCTAGTACCTCATGTCGCAACTTAGATCTGCAAGGGAAAACGAAAAAACTGGACTTTATATCCTCATGAAAGATGTAGGTACATCTCTTAAGGTTGCAAATAATCAAGAATCACTGAAAAATATATTTTCTATAAAAAGATATAATCAAAACAGTAACAGTTGATCATACAGGATTTCTAATTCCGAAATCTGGACAGAACATGTCCTATGCTGCGTCCCATATTTCAAATCCATAACAGCTAAATTAGAGTTTTGCACAAACATAAGAGTTGTAGGTATAAGAATTAGCTTTCCAAATATTATTTATTCACCGAAAGAGGAGTTCTAGAGAACGAGATATTCTAAAAGTAATAAACACTACTCAGCTCAAAAACAGATTTCAACTACTCACCACAAGGTAGGATGTGTCTCGACTTCCAGCTAAAAGGACTAGGGTTTTCTTGTGATTTTGTAAGTAATATGGTTAGAGGAAGTTCTCCAGGTTTCTTAGAGTTAAGGAACACGAATTTCACTAGAGGAGGTGTGAAAATATAGTCACCAAAAGTGATGTTTATCACTTTACAGCTGTCCTTAAAAGGTGTTGCCCAAACAAAAAGTGTGCTGCCCAAAATACATACATATATACCTATATGTATATCCCTCACCTCCCTTTCAAGTTATAGGTAATTCTAATTAGAATATTACGTAAATACCCCAATACAATCCCTTAAATTACGATCACAATTATGTTAAGCAAGTTTGCAAATATCACAAAATTTCAAGTTCCCAAAATGAGAATGAAACATATTGTAGTAATTAAGCAATGGTGTATCGACATGCGACTCTTGGTTAGTATTTAGAGGTGTTACACAAAATGGGTCAAGACAATACACGGGTCAAGACCCAACCCAACCCAACCCAAATTTGCTTAGGCCAAAATGGGTTAGTAATGGGTCATAACCCAACCCGCCCAATTTTTACTAAGTTTTAACAGCTTTATTTGTTATTTTATAAGTTTTTAGTACCGAATAAAATTATTTTTTTCTTTATTATAACTATATATATATATATATATATATATATATAAATCAAAAAAAAAAATTAATAATATTTTGACAAGATTTCTCAAAAATCTATTTGGGTTATATATCAACCCATTTTTAATGGGTTGAAATGGATTGGGTTGGGATGGGTTGAGCTAACTGATGGGCGGGTCAATAACCAACCGAACCTAAATGGGTTGGGTCGGGCTGGGCATGTTGGGCTTGATTTTGCCACCCCTATAAACGATTTATATGAATAATTATTATGCCTTACCTACCTACAAGGCTGCTAATAATAGAAGAGTCCAGAGTCAAAGAGAAAAAAATTGAGCAAGATTTCTAAAAGGGCAACAAAAATTGAGGATCAAACCAAAAGGCAACATTTGGATGGAAAGATGGATGTCGTTAAATCGTTGGTTGGAAGGTGCACACTGACATAAGCCTTGTAAGGTACACACTGACATGAGCCTTGTAAGGCGCACGCTGACATGAGCCTTACCATACGCATGCTGACATGAGCCTTACAATTACAACATTAAAAAACCGTTTAAAAAATATTAATATTCTTTCTCCATTTATTATTCAATCGTATTTTTTTTCTATTTTCACTATTTATATGTATATAAAAATGTAAGTGATGCGTTCAAGTCACTATTTAGGTGTATCGTTCGGTTCGGTGCGGTTTTGAAGTTTATTGATTCGACTTATTGATTATCGGTTTGTAGACATACAAATAAGTGTGTGCCACGAGAGATTGACTTATGATCGATTTAAATTTAATGGGTTCAATATTTAATTGTTAACGGTTTTGATTTTTTTGTTATCACGTTATCGATTCTTAACGATATGAGGTTTTTTCTTAATGAGTTAGCATGTCTGCAAATCGATAACGTAAGTCAAAAATTGATAAACTTCTCGGACCGAACCGAATGATACGCCTAAATAGTGACTTGACCGCATCACTTACATTTTTATTTACATATAAATAGTGAAAGTAGAAAAATAAATAAACACGAAAACACAACAACAAAACGATTGAATAAATAATGGAGAAGGAATATTAATATTTTTAAACGTTTTTTTTAATGTTGTAATTGTAAGGCTCATGTCAGCATCCGCTTTGTAAAGCTCATGTCAGCATCCGCCTTACAAGGCTCATGTCAGCGTGCGTGTGCCTTACAAGGCTCATGTCAGCGTGCGCCTTACAAGGCTCATGTTAGTATATGCCTTCCAACCAACGATTTAACGGCATCCATCCAAATGTTTCCCTTTTGGTTTGATCCTCAATATTTGTTGCCCTTTTGGAAATTTTACTTAATTTTTTTGTCCTTTTGGCTCCGGAATCAACAATGGAATATATATCCCAATGAGGAATGTCTATATCGATACAATAGCTAACACAATAGAGTAAGACTATGAGTAACTTGGCTACAACAACTAGCCACATCATTCCTAAGCTTTATTGTATCTGGAGCACACTTGGTTCTTGTATTTGTATCTTGAGCCTTTTAAACTCCTATAGTTGTATTTAAGCCTTCTAGACTCCAGTAACTGCACCTTAAGCACACAAGGATCTATTGAGGATCAATAATGTCAACTAAGGCATAAAGGAAGTTCATAATTGAGTAGACTTCGACATAGCTTTATATGCTTCAATATGGTCTTTCTAGACATTTTATAGCTCTTATAAGCAAAGTTTAGCCCTATAGGCAAGATACGCTTGTTAATGGCCTTTCAGGCAACACATATAATGATGTTTATATGTATGTGGCTCAAAGGCTTGGTCTTAAATACTAATAGTTCGCGAGATAGCCACTGTAGGCATCAAACTATCTTTTAGTTTATCAACAAGTAAGGTGCCTTTCTAAGCAACCTACAAAATACTCTATATGTTGTATCAACGTATAAGGTTGCTAACAAATAGGTGAAACGCCTAGAAGCTCACCACCACAACTCAATAGGCAGCCACGACACTAATTATTCGAAAGCAAAATTACAACTCTAATTCTTTAGCTCTATACACGTCAAGATGACCCAAAGGCCTGTAGGGGAGCTATGTAGTTTATAGGTATTTCAAAATCACATAATTTTTATGTCAAACTACTTGTAATGTTGTCAATATCAACATGAAGTGATAAGAAACTAATTACAAAGCCCTTAAGGCATCAATAAGTTAACGAGCTATCAATACCCAACTAAGTAATGATAATTTATACGAGAAGATTCTTATGTCGCTTTTTTAACATGTGGCAACAGCTAAACAAGACTAATCCCAATAAGGAAAGCTCACATGTATACAGATATATATATACACTCTAGCAACCAACTCCATCAATAACTTTTATGACTATGAGTACTATGGTGATAAAGAACAAGTCGTATTACCTATACGACAAAGAAACTTGACAAAAAAGTTTAGCCTTAACATACCTTTTATCATCGAATTTAACTCCGTAATATTACTTTTGCCCACACCTTTATGATACTCGCTGCACACACCAAAAAAACTTTCATGAGCTCAAAACGCAGCCAAATCCCTACTGCCACAACTTCCACGGAGCTACACCGCACAATCCACAGAGAAAATATACCAAAACGAGGAGCTCGAGACATAGAGAAATTTCCATTAAAGACCCAAGACATGATCATGAATATATATAGATGATTTAAAGGTTGAATTTCTGGTTTATCTGTAGTTTTCACAAAGACAAAAGAGAAAATTAAAGAACAAGATGATATATATATATATATATTCCACCAACCTAGGGGGCCCACTTCCCCCGCTTGCGCAGTTTCATGAAAATGCAAATATCTCTCTATTCTAAAGTTGTATAGACAAACGGTTTAATGCATTGGAAATTGGACTCGTATAGGTTGTGGGCCCTCAAACTCGTTATATATTAGGAGAAAAGCTCCAGGACATTTGACCCAATTTTCTGAATGATTATGAAAGTAACTTGCGATAACTTTTGCTGATATATTACAACTTGCTTGGATTAAAACTTAAAATACGACCATTGAACAATTTGAATACGTCTTACCATATCCTTCTTAACTTATTAATCACCTTTAGTATTGCCCCAAAGGTACAAATCAATTGAAACATTCAGAAAGGGTGAGGTTTTACATAACAATATTTTTTTGGTGTGAATCCTTTTTGTCTTGCTATTTAGCTCTATTCGCGAATAAGTTCTCCGTCTTAAAATTGGATACCATAGCACCCGGTGAGATATTTGGGTGTCTTGAGATGAAATCACCCCAACATTAGGTCAAATCTAGCATAAATTTCACATGGGAAGTTAAAACTTAACATCTTCGATATTAATGAGAATTCAACACTCAAAGGATGTTCATATCTTATGTTGTTACTACTGTCATCGCCATAGAACATTATAGATCACTAGATCTAGACTTTGTCGACACTGTTGATATGGCAAAGAGCAAAACTCCTTATTTTCTCTGGTTGTTGTCGTTGAAAACCCACTAAGAGGTAACTTCGACACATCCGACGCTTCAGCTGTCCACTTTTCTTTTCTGAGATTCATCTGTCTTTTTGTTTAGCTTTAGTTGTCCCTCTCTCTCTTTTATCTCTCCCTCTTCCCACTCTCTCCCTTCTTTCTGCTCCCTTCCCTCTCTCCCCTCTTTCTCCTACTTCTGCTCGATGTTGATAACACTTAGATGTAATTGATGAATATATCTATCATGACCCAAGTACACCTTAGATGTGACATGACATATAAGACCCGAGAGGCCCTACACAAGTCACTTGACATACATACAACATAATATAATAGAAAATGCGAGAGATAAGGTCAGAAATCCCATATTATAAAAGAGTTTGACATAAAGGCGGAAATCTACACATAGTCTTGACAATCCAATCTAACACATCAAAGAAGTGGTCGGAACGTAACCCGTACACCAAGGTAAATGAGGACTCACCAAATCTTCACGGTCAAGCACTCAATCACTAGCCACGAGTGGGAGGAGGAGAAACGTCAGACCCTACATTATGAGAAAATATAGGCACAAGTATGAATTAATACATGAAATGTACTAAGTATGAGGGATATGCACAAGAACGTAAAACATGATCATAAGGGGACATAAAGGAAAACATGATATACATGACCAAACTAAATCATAGTAAAACCTTTAAAGAAGAATCGTAAAGTGTGAACATGGTCAATGCATCTTAAAATCATATTGAAAGCTTCATAAAACCTTTGAAAGTAACTTAGTTCATTTTGTGGGATAATTACCGTTAATCGACATAGACCACATGAGCTATAATGTGGGATCCAGTGTCTTACTCCCACACCAAAAAGAGATGTCCTTACTTGACAAGGCAATGACCATTAACTTCTAGCTTAGGTGGATCCACTAGCTATGTCTTTCTAAGACATTCCCACGGGGCACGTAGTTAGGGACATGGAGATTGCTACTAGAGACCCGACCTCTACTAATGTGAGAGCCTCCATCTCAATATCTTCTCGATGCTAAGTAAAAATCTCAACGGAATAGTCATATTCATAAACATACCATCATACATGGAAAAATATAATTAAGTTACTAATCCAAGCTTAAATCATCATAAAGTAGCTCCTTAAATCATGAATCATATATGTGTGAGAAAACCTTTCACCAATCATGATTTCTTAATATGTGAGAAAATCTTTCACAATTTCATTGATGCTTATATTAAGAACAACCTTAGTTCATAAATCATGCATAACTTTCATAAATCATGCATAGCTTTCATAAATCATTATTCATAAGTTCATGACTTTCTTCATAACCTCATATCTTCATAAATTCATAATCAAAATCATAAATAATGCATGTGTCCATGTAGAATCAATTGAAAAATATTTAATTGAATCAAAACATGCATATGAAGATTGAAATTGAACAATTAACTCAAAATCAAACAACACCCATGGAGATTGCAAGAACCCTAATCAAAATTAGGTGAAATTGAATTAGAGAATTAAGATCTTTTGGGACCCAATGGATGAATGAAATCCATTGGTGAATTCTCACATACCTTGATGATCAAAGCCCAAAAGCAATGAAGGAAGAATGAGACTTGAAGCTTGAATCCTAGATTTCTTCCTTGGACTTGAGAGAGAATTGGAGAGGATGAACTTGGATTGGATTTGGGAATTTGAGAAATAAGAGGGTTTGGGTAGAACTAGGAATAAAAGGGTAGTTATAAGACTTAAAATTAGGGTAAAAATGACATAGTATATACATTAAATGCAAAGGAAAAGACTCAAATACCTTTAAGAATAACTGTTGGATGTCTTCTACGGTTTGGACCTATGGTCCGTAGATCTTTCTACGACCCGTACTGGTCAACCATAGAACCAACTTCAAAAATCCAAAATTCATTCAACTTCCCACGAGACCTTTCTACGGCCCGTCGTTCCATCTACGACCCGTAAACCTCTTCTATAGAACTCAAGTTCAAGTCCAAAATTCCACTAAGTCAAGATTAGTCCTACGAGACCACCCTACGACCCGTAAAACCAACTACGACCTGTCAACCACTTCTCTTAGATTATGGCCTCAATCAATTTCTCTGAATCAACCTTACAGATCAGTCCAACGATCCGTCAAACTTCCTATGGCTCGTCCTGGCTACTTGTAGGTCAAACTTCAGAAACTTGAATTTTTCAAAAACTTAACTCAACTCTGTGGTTGCCTTCCTACGGTCCGTAGGACTTCCTAGGTCCATAGATTGGACTCGTACTTTATTGCTTCAGTGCCAAAAATCTAAACTTTTTCTTTCCTTTCAACTTTTCAATTTCCGTGGTGTTACAATATCAATGCATATTTGATATCCGATATATGTATCTTTGATATCAGATACTTGTATCTATGCACGGATACACTAGAAACAATGTCCAAGTTTGCTCTGGATACATTATAATTGATACCGAACACATTATATATTTGATACTGGATACACTAGATGAAATTGATTTTGAATACACAGATACACAAAATTGATACTGGATACACATATACATGAAACTGTGAAACTCAAATACATTGTTAAATAAATATATAAAGAAGGAGAGGGACGAGAGATAGATAGACAAATAGATAGAGAGAGAGAGAGAGGGGCGAGCGAGAGAGTTGGTGTGTCTAAAATAAATGCGACTCACACTTTGAATACATTATACAAATTACATCTAATTTGACTCGCGATACATATATTTCAGCCATCAAATACATGTATCTAAAATAATTAACTAGTAGAAAATGTAATTTCAAAAACTACTCTTTTCAACAAGTAATTAACACCAATAATAATGTGCTTTATGTTGTGAGGCCCACTAACCTCACCCTTTGTTTTATTTTAGGGAAAATTACGCTTATAAGCAAATACATACTAGTTAATTAGTTAACATAGCTATAGTTTGCCTTAATTACAATTCACGACCTACTTTTAGCTATAATTACGCGGCTCAACTTTTTAATTTTGTATAATTCACACTTTTTGTATAATTCGGAATTTGTATAATATAATTTGTATAACTTTTGTATAATTCAGAATTTGTATAATGTAATTTGTATAACTGTTTACACTTCTCTGATGTTTGTAATTATATAAATTCGTTATTTCGAGTTTATACAAAAATAACTTTATACAAATGTACCCGCGATTATACAAATCTGCGAATTATACAAATCTACGAATTATACAAACGAGGCAGCTTAAACTGTAGCTACATCCCGTAAAAGGCAAACTATAACTATGGAGCATAATTAAGTTTATTATAGTGGCTATTTGCGAAAGTTCCTTTATTTTATTTCAAAAGGAAGTATTCATATAAATTTCAATTAAACAAAAACTAAAAATTACATTATTAAAAAGAAATGAAGGAAAAATAATTAAAAAAAGCAATGAAATGGTGAAATGCATTTTGATTTTTGGCCTTGTATGCAAATAGAAGGAAAAAAGAAGAGTAAAGCTGACTGTAGTCCAAACATTTTGGTAGAACCGTAGAAGTACGCCGACACTTGCCTGTCGCCTCCTCCTCCGCTTCACGACGGCGATTTCGTCCTCTGTTCCGACCAAAGGTGACTCCACATTCTCCACTCCGTTTTCATTTAGACTCCGATGGCAACGCACAACTTCACCATAGTATACACGACTTATACTTTCTGCCATTTTTGTTCGTCGTTTTCGTATGTAAATCGATAGATTCGAAGCTTTATTAGATTTTATCTACTGATTACTGCGGAAATTTAATAATGTAGCATATTTATTTCCATACATGTTCCGTTTTCTCAATTATCTATTCGTGGTTAATTTCTATGTTTAGAGTTCATTATTGTGTTGATTGAATTGTGGATCTCTGATGTAGTTATGTTAAACAATGTGGTGTTGTCATCAAAGACACTTGCTTTGATTGAAAGCCATTCTTATCTTACAACACTGAGACCAATTGAAATTGATTTTCCCTAATTCATGTTATCTCTATAACTCTCTACCAATAGTTTCCAAGTGTGAAGTTGCAAGTTTGCATGGACAAAACATTTTAACAATTTCAGGTACCGAACACTAAAGTTTGCAGTAAAGTGTTTTCTGTGCTTAAAAGCGAAAACTGCAATTAAAAGAAGTTGCTTGGATCTGCATTGAGGTGAAATGTGTTTAAAATGTTACTTCGATAGTTGATAGTCGAATGTATACTATGTTTTTGGATTATCTTTCGATTGTAAGACTTAATATATGCTACAATATATATATTTTTATTTGCTTACTACTTTGCTGTCTGAGATTTTTCTTGTGTTTTGACTGCTTTCTTTTTCAGGGAGTCCATTGAGTTTGAACTAGATGGACCAGGTAAAGGAGTTATTATCTGTATCTTTAGACTTTAGTTGCTTTTGGGTTTAGGGTTACTCTTATGTTGATAGTGATTTTGGGAGTAATTGCAGTATGAAAAAGTTGAGAAGATTGGGGAAGGAACATATGGTGTAGTGTACAAGGCTCGTGACCGTGTAACTAATGAAACTATTGCACTGAAGAAAATAAGGTTGGAGCAGGAAGATGAGGGGGTACCAAGCACAGCTATTAGAGAAATCTCTCTCTTGAAAGAGATGCAACATGCTAATATTGTGAGGTATAATTTTGTGATATAACTATGCAATTGTATTGTTGTGATTGCCATAGAGTGTAATTTGGACCCTGCTTTGGTTTCTTGTGATTATGCTATCAATGCGAGGTTGATTATATGTGAACTTCGATTTGTTTCTATTTCCTAATGCTCCTCTATTAAAACTTATGCAGGACCTTCATTATTTTAATTTTCATATTGCTTTCTGCCCTCGGTGCTGTTCCTTTTTACCAATTTGTGAAAATTTGTCTTAAATACCTATTTCCTTTGAATGCTGTAACAAGGAGTCCCTGATGAAGAGAATCTTTTCCCATGCATCTTACTTTGGGCCGTCGGGACAAGATCTTGCAGTTGAAATTTGTTGCTTCAATTTATCCTGGAGGAATCCTCATGGGATATATTGTTCCTCTGTTCTTTACCACTCTATATCCAACTCTTGTTCAAGTTTGATTGGGTTTGATAACTTCTACTTTGTAATGGTTATACTCCAATAGTTTGTAGGCAACTTCTAGTATGGAAGGTAAAGCCATATGGTATTACTTGGATTCTACAATTGTAAACTTCAACAACTTATTTAGTTTTGAAGTACTGTATACATTGTTCACATGTGTATCAATACCACATCTACACATTTTGGGTCCCGCAATAACCAATAACATTTTTTATAACGATGGTGTCTGGGCCAACTTGCGCGCACCTTAACTAATTCCACGGGATACTTACTATAATTCGTCATCACATGCATCTGGTAAAAATGTCCACCAAGGCTGGGAGAAATAGGAATTCACCTAGTGTTTTTGGCTCGGTTGGGATTTGAACCTGAGACCTCGTTGTACTCAGCGTCTCAGCCCACTTCATTGACTACTAGACCATGTAATTTCTTTCGAAGGTAGAATATTTGAGAAAACCAAGAATCCCATCAGTCATTCCTGCATTAGTGGATAGTTAGCTTTTAGGATTATTTAAGCTTTTAGTTTTTTCCCTCAAATGTTTGTATATTAGCTAGACCTTGTTTCTGTACTTTTATTTTTTTATTTTGTTGATCTGTCTTGTGGTTTTGGACATTGAGTACTATGATCCCATCAGAATTCCGAAGTTAAGCGTGCTTGGGCGAGAGTAGTACTAGGATGAGTGACCCCCTGGGAAGTCCTCGTGTTGCATCCCTCCTGAAACCCTTGTCATCAAAAAAAAAAGTTTGTATATCTGAAAGGTTTAGAAACCGGTTGACCTTATAAGACTGAAGTTTAGAAGCTGGCTGAACTGTTCTGTTGCTTTCTGAATGATGATGAGAGAAGAGTAAAAGTAAAACTAGAAAGATTCTTGGATTGCCATTTGATTATTCCTTTAAAAAATAATCGTAAGTGTAAAAGGGACCTCCATAGGATGATGTGTGTGTGGGAGGGATGCCATGAGTAGAAGCCAGAAGGTCTGTGTGATGGGGGTTAGTCTTCTTCTGTTTGGCAGATTGAATTAGAATAAATTAGAGAGCAGATAACAGATTTTCAGAGTACTCATCTGTACCTTCAGTTGTCATAAATCATTTTTTTTGTAACATGGGAAAAGCTGTTTTTCTAGTTTGTACCAGTATCTTCTGCAAATCCAAGAAAGTTTCTTTTTTTCTTATTGGTCACAGGTTGCAGGATGTGGTGCACAGTGAAAAGCGATTGTATCTAGTGTTTGAATATCTTGACTTGGACTTGAAGAAGCACATGGATTCGTGTCCTGAATTCTCTAAGGACCCACGTCTGGTTAAAGTGAGTAAAATATCTATCATACGTTGGAGGTTTGCTTTGTCACTGTGTGTTAGCCATTTTTTGTTGCTTCATCAGGAAGCTGGTTATAACTTGCAGCTCTATTTACAGTTTTAACTTCAAGAGGGAGGGTGATGAGCTAAGAAAAATACTTGAAAACAAAGATTATTTGATTTATAATTTGATTAAGTGCTACTCGAGTGGTTAAGGTTTATCAGTTTCACAGGCTTCTTGCTTGTGGTCAGCAATTAAGTAATCTTTCCAATTCTGCAGACGTTCTTGTATCAAATACTCCGTGGTATTGCTTATTGTCATTCTCATAGAGTTCTTCATCGAGATTTGAAGCCTCAGAACTTGCTGATAGATCGACGTACAAATGCTTTAAAGCTGGCAGACTTTGGATTGGCTAGAGCATTTGGTATTCCTGTCAGAACTTTCACTCATGAGGTACAAACATGGTTTCTCGTTCTCTCAAAGATCCGGTGGACCTTGTCTTATTGTATTACCTTATCTCATATTCCATTTCAAGCCCGAGGGGAAGTGGTTATCTATGACTCAGAAACTTGCTTCATGTCTGATATCTTCTTTAAGATTTTATCCAACTTGTGTAACTGAAAAAGTTCTTTCTCTATGTAGTATTGCTTAACCATTTATAGCTTTTAGTTATTCTATTAGTTTATCAGATAAGTCAAGAATTAGCTTATCGACTCCCCTAACAGTACTACAAGAATCGGTACTGAACATCCCGCCTGTAATTGTACAGGCTACATCACAATAACATATTTTAGTTTAATACTATCTCCGGGGCCATCACTTTAGGGCTATCTTTCACTGCTGACAGTCATGGTTCAACATGCCACTGGTGCTTCAAAAGGCGTAGATTCTAAGGGCACTACTAAAAGCCTGCCTAGCCATTTCTTATTCACATAATAACGACACTGGGCCCTTATTGCAACCTACTTTACTGAATCAACTGCTTTATATTTATACCAACAATTAAGACTTGTTTTTCCCTAGGATTCCAAGCTTTGTCCATCAATTGTCTAAAAAGTGGAGTCATCTTTTATATTTGCTTCTTTAAGATCCAGAACCCATTTGAGGGTTTTATCCATATGTTGTCTTATTTGAACTTTGATGATTGACTTTCTTGTTTTAGGTGGTGACATTGTGGTACAGGGCACCAGAAATACTGCTTGGATCACGCCATTACTCTACTCCTGTTGATGTGTGGTCAGTTGGTTGCATATTTGCTGAGATGGTGAATCAGCGCCCTCTGTTTCCCGGTGACTCTGAGATTGATGAACTTTTCAAGATATTCAGGTGTCAATATACGCATCTGTCTTTTTGTTGATGCTTTATTACTGACAAAAAAAACGTACACGCTAGTGCTTTGATGATAGTCATTGACATGGTTTCATAGAGTAAAAATTTGGTTCCCTGTTGTTGACTGTTCCAGATCCTTCTCAGAAGGAGATGAGCATGAAACTTTACACTTCCCTTCTCATGCATCATAGTCCAAAATCCCTGACTAAATAAGGGCAAAGGGAAGAACAAAGGTGATTGGAATGGGGATTCCGGACAAACTCTCATTTCAAGTTCTCTGTAACTTTAGTTTTAGCTGTTCTATCTATGATTGTGATCTTCATTTGTTCATGCTAACCTGCATTTTTATCTGTCAATTAATCTGTCTTTTTTTACTGCTCTATGGGGTGCAGAAAGGTTTCAAAATTGGGTTTATGCTATGGTGTATCTTTCTTCTGTATAGGTTCATGGCTCTAATTTCTATAAAAAATTGACCATAAGTTTTAGTGTGCTTTCTTGTATTAAGGAATTTCAGTGTTTTGTTCCTTGTGCTTTACGTTATTAGATTTTCCCCTTTATTTGATGTTCTCTAATTTTCTCTGTATGAAGAGTGATGGGTACTCCAAATGAGGATACATGGCCTGGAGTGACTTCTCTGCCTGATTACAAATCTGCCTTCCCAAAATGGCCTCCTAAGGTAATTTATTTCTCTTTGTTTTTACTTGATTTTCCTGTCCAGATTTCTAGGATCTCACTCTGCAAAGTACTTTCTTGGATCCCCTCATACTTGCAGGACCTGGCAATTATTGTACCAAATGTTGATGGAGCAGGCCTTGATCTTCTTGGTGTAAGTTTGTTTATAACTTACTAATGAAAGATTAAAACATCCGGATTTTTTTCTGACTTGGGAAATGTGCCAAATCTTTTTCTCTCTGAAATTTGTTCCGGCGAAGTTTCCCTCTGTTTAAAACTCCAGCATTTTATAGCACTCATGGAAGGCAATTCTTTTTTCATTCCATGGCTTTGATCTTCTTGGTGTAAGTTTGTTTATAACTTACAAATGAAAGATTAAAACATCAGGATTTTTTCTGACTTGGGAAATGTGCCAAATCTTTTTCTCTCTGAAATTTGTTCCGGTGAAGATTCCTTCTGTTTAAAACTCCAGCATTTAATAGCACTCATGAAAAGCAAGACCTTTTTCATTTCATGGAAAATGTTTCGAACTTATCAATTCAGGGTATGGCTGGTTCGTGTTAATAGAAAGAAGCAGGAGAATTTCAAGCAGAATTAAAATAGGCGGAGTAAACTTTACATCCTAAAATAAATCAATAGGCGGTCTAAACTTTAGATGAGTATGCAATACTCTCAAACAAACATCAAAAGGAACAAGGAAATATTACAGACGATGGTGGAGGAAGTCACAAGCATACATTTGTTGAGCCTTTCTAAGTTCCAATTTTTATGGCTGATACATTCGAATTGGAACATTGCTGGGAGACGGGTGGTCGACAGTGATTATCCTGGAGCCAGATTACACATTCTGTGCAAGAAAACATCACACTGATTCAAGCAATTTGATACGAAAACGAGGTCTTATTTTGACACTGCTAAACTTACACAATGACCGGGGATGATGGGATTCCCCACTATGGTGGTCGATAATGTGGTCGAGGTCAATCCAGAAACAGACGGCAACTGTCAGCAGCTCTTATCGAGATGCATAGTTGGAACCTTTAATGATCCATTCAATCACAACCAAAACAGGAAGTGATTAAAATTGGTTTTGGACAGATGGAAGGTCTGCGCTGGTATGAAAGTCATTCCTCTCACTCACAACCAATTTCTTATTGAGCTACCTTCGGGACAAGACATGTTGAGGGTTAACGACGATTGGTTGTGGAATGGACGACATCTAGCTTTAGAATGGCAGTTATCAGTTACAAGCACTAAGTTGGTCAGCCCGAGATCATAGAATGAATGGATAAGGCTTTTGGGGTTCCTTTTATGCATGGAGACTAGATTTTCCTTTAAAACTATTGGAGACCTCTGAGGTGGTTGAGGATACAGAGCACCAGAATCATCACCGTTGGGTGAGTATCTGTGTCAATGACTCTGGATATGCCCAGGGAAAATTGAGCTCGACCTAGAGCACTGGAGGTATGAAATTTTAATTTTAAAAGACATCGTTGCCACACCAAAGCCTATTAGTGCCTTGAAACTCACCGGAGAAAAAGGTATTGGGGACTTGATGGTCAAAACAGTGGTAAACACATCAGAGTTAGCAGATGAAGTGCCCTGTCCAATTGATGCATGTGGGTAAACAGGTGGCCAAGGAGCACTTTAATTCAAATCAGCTGGGTCGGGTCTTAAATAATACCCGATCCACTGAGCATAGTGGTCTAAGTAAGGGCAAGGAGAAATTAAAATTGGGCTCTGGTTCAGATTACCTATATTACTTTAAAGTCCCAGGAAGGAATGCCCTCACATAGATCATAAAGTCAAGTCCGTACCGAAATAGAGTCCCAAAACAACTTTGGCCGAACCATGTTTGCAAAAGTAAGTCCAAAAAGCCTCTGAGCACCACCAATGTCTCACCAACAGGAATTATGCAGACTCAGGCTGAAAGCAACATCATCATCGAACCACCACCCCATGCAATTATCAACGTTAATCACCCTGAAAGCAGATAATGAAGCTGAAACCTTCATTAACAACCTCAAGGGACTTTCAACCTGATATGGTTTGATATTGCTTCAACTGTTTTAGCTTGTCATATATTGACTACTCTTCTTCTTATAGCAACATGCTCTCAGCTCTCCTACCTTGGCATGAAGATGAGCAAATGCAATTGCAAGAAATTCAGCAACCAGCAGTAATTGAGGCTTCAAAATGTGCTATCAAGTAATGAGAAAGCATGCAAGGCATTTGAAATTTATGTAGTTGGCTGTGAACATGAGATTCTAGATTTAATTCTGAGAATGGATTAGAGACGATAGGCTCAGATACAAAGAAGAGGGGCATTTAATATGTTCTATTATATATGTTGGTGGCAGTAAAAAAGAGGGACAGTACTACAAGGCAGAGTCCAGATGAAAATCAAAGTTCTCAGCTGGGATATTAGGGGTCTAAATTATAAGAATAAAACGCTCTAGTTCGAAAATGGAAAACAACTGTATTGTGTCTTTAGGAAAACCAAAATGGACAATATGCCAACAATTATGATCTATCAAACCTGAGGGAATAGGTGGTCTAGTTGAGCGGAAATGAAGGTATTAAGCTATGCTACATGTGAAGTTTTGATGATTAACAAATATGATACAAGAACCAATTTTTAAACATGTCTCAATTAGACTTAGGGGTCGTTTGGTAGAGTGTATTAGCAAAAATAATGCATGCATTAACTTTGTGTATTAGTAATACCTTGTT
>JAJONR010012152.1:0-18114 GCA_029582245.1 Solanum etuberosum | reverse complement strand
ATTACATCTATCCCATACAGAATGCAAGGAAGCAGGATACATATCCTTTCTACAGGTCCCTAACAGAAATCCTAACTTGTTCTTGCCAGTTAACACAAGTTTCAAGGATTTACTCCGTAGAGAGTAATTTTCAGAACCTAGAAGCTGAATTGAGATTAGAACAGAACCTTGAGTATCTGATGCATGAATGAAGAGAGGATGATTATGATCTACTGATAATGGAGGCTGAACTTCAGCATTATCACCAACAGTAGGCATGATTGAACCAACAATTTTCAAGTTTCAAACACAGCAGAGATTTGCTCAGATGTTAACACTGCTGCAGAACTTCAATCGATCCACAAACAAGCTGATCGAGAATAGCAAAATCAGCAGAAGGCAGTGAATTCCTTACTGCTCTGATACCATGTTGAGAGACTCCATTAATGGGAGTTAAGAGACCTTAGAGAGGATTTGAGAGAATGAATGTAACTTTATTCATTCAAAGTGTGTGAGTCACATGCTGATTACACATATATATACAAGTATGAATGGGAATACTTTGACAGCTGTAAATCCTAACTAACTAAGATTCTTTTCTAACTAACTTTGTATAACTAACTAACTAATCAATTCTACACTGTAGTTAATTAACTATGTCCTCAACAAAAACAGTCCAAGTTACATATTTTTCAGCCCTCGGTTGAACAAAAGGAACAGATAATTGATTTGTTCTTTCTCATAAAAAATCAGAGAATGTACAACCAGTACTTCTGAGCTTGGCCCGATGACTTAACACATTAAAGCATTTATACTCAAACGAAACCAAACAAGTATCGCCAACTTAAAAAGGCAAAATCTTCTGATAGACTGGAAAATTGATCTTCTACAGAGCATAATTGAATATACATATTACCTAAAAATTCATTGAAAGGGAATAAGAAAATGAGAAAAGAACATAGAGATTATGAATGTACTTTGAGAATCACTGCACAGGGCTGTGGATGGAAGTATAAGCAGCTCAACATCATTGATAAGCGTCTTCATCACCAAATCTTTGATACGCATGAACTCCACCAGAGCAATATATATCTCAGACCTACATATAATGGGAAATGCAAATCAATTTCTACTAAAAACATTCATGGGCAAGGGTGCACTTCTACTTTGCAACCCTTACCCCTTTTCGGATAGATATATGACAGAAGCTGACCTTTCTCTCTCATTTGCAAAGAAATACAATCCTATGTCTTCTTTACCCGGACAGTGATTGTTGAATAGACTTGCCCAGATATCCCCACGTGGAACTAGTTCAAATTTGAGAGTATCAGGCAATAGCCCTGAGAACTCATACACCTTACGTCTAACTTTGGAAGGAGGATGAGCCTGGATATAATTATTGAATATCCCAGGTGCAAGTTCCAGAGCACCTAAGATGTCAAAATTTCCCCTAAAAATGCAAAGAAGAAAAGAAAGAAAAAACAGAGATGAGCTGAATTTGAACCTTTTTAGAGGTCAGTTTACCTTGTGTTAACCTATGTTAGTAATTAATGTGCATGATAAAGGGTACTTACTTCCAGGAAGGAACTAGAGCAGGATCACAAGGGTGTGTTTTAGATGGATTCATCATTCGACTCTCATTCACAGCATAGGGACTCCTATGCTCCAGAATGGCAGAACCACCCAGACCTAAAAAATAGGCTACATCAATTGGATGGAAGTACAGAAGTAAATAAAGTTTGCTATGAAAGCTTTAAAGATATTGATGGTGTAACAGAAATCATTTTGAAAGATAATATCAACTCCAACTATATCAACATCATTGTTTAAAAAAATTAATTAGAGTATATGATAGAAAATGAAATTTCTGAAGAGTAAAGGTATAAGAAGAGGACAAATCAAACCAAGTAATGAATACAAGAGATGTTGGTGACACTTAACCTTTAGATGATTGCACTTGTTTTTTGCTCTGTTCAGTGATTTTGGCATTTTGAGGATTCTGAGGTTTTGTATATCCTGCTGATCCTAAAGACCGCTGCACTGTGCTCTTCTCAGGAAAAGAGGTTGAAATTTGAGCTCTCGGTTTGCTGAAATTCCCTCGAGTCACAGTTGCCATGGATTTGGTTGACACAACTCTTGAGGAGCCAGTATTTATCAGCGGAGATCCATATTTCTTGATGCCTGATGACAGACCAAGTGCTTCTTCAACAGGTAGATATCTCGTTTTCCCAGTCTGTACCTCCTTTTCCCAGTTAATATAATGCCTACCAGGAAATGCACTATGTTTCTTTGGTTGCACAGTACTCTGACAAATCTTTGCGACGGCATGTAACCTGGATCCCTCAGAATTATCATTTTCTAGTCCGCGTGATGAAGACATTACCCCTTTGTCAATATGACATTCTTCACAACACCAATCCACTGGTGCTTCTTCACTATAGCCCACCAAGCAATATCTGAAAGGAAGAGAAAAACAGATTTTTTTAAAACAGGAATAGGACTATGTATACATAAAAGATACATGCAGTATTTAAGAGAATTAAATGCCCACAACATGCTAATGAAAGAATCAATGTATCATTTAGGTGGAACCCAATATCCAATACCATTAGGATCCGGCAGTGAAGAATGCCAAAAAGATCAGACAACTTAAAGAGGTCTTTATTCTCCCTAAGAGGTAATATCACTTCCATTTAGGCTTTTAGTTCTATTCACTTTTCATCCCTATTTAAGATTCCAAAAAAGGGAAGGAAAGCTGATAATCCAGCTAGCAATTTCCTTCAAGAGGAGCAGCCCCTTAAGTGAAAAGATCAACTTCTCCCTTAGTGGCAAGTCAACCAAAAGAGAAGGCGGGTTTGGGATTGGGACAATGTTTGAGGTTTACAAAGAACATATAGATATGGCACACGGTGATGAAGCAAGTACGGATCAGAGAGTCATAGCCTTCAGCTCGCCTGACTATCCTTTCATGCTAAAACTAGAGAGAGAGAGAGAGAGAGAGAGAGAGAGAACTTACTGGTGCACGTCAACACTTTTACACTGATAGCAGGTAATAATTGCTTCTTGAAAACCTATATCGCCGCAGATTACACAAATAGTTTTCTGCAAATTAATAAGAAAAGACAGAAAGTCAGAAGCTGACCAACGCTTGATCCAACTTAAAGTGAAGCTCATAACCAACTCTTGATCCAATTAAGTGAAGCTTATATTTTTCTGGTTTTGGCAATGAACAAGGATTTAGATGCTATAGAAGTGCTCTATTCAGCTTCTTTTGTCACACATAATCAAGATTACCATATGAACAAAATGAACAATGAGGGGGAAATGTCATCAGTTACACAAAGGTAAATCATAATCAGCAAAATCATGTTATGATCTTCATTTAGCTCACATGCTTATATATGTAATATAAATCCCCCCTTTGCAGCAGACACATATCCAGCGCAAATACTCAAGAACTTGGGTTGTGTGGAAAATATTGGAGGCCAGGGAGTGGCTGATGCAAGGGCAACCAGTGGCAGGAACAATGCAGACTGTGTTTTCACAGGTGTTACATGGGTCCAAGTTCTCAGTTCATAAAATGTACACCTATCTTCTGCCTCAGATGCCTAGAGTTGCTTGAAGAGTCTTACATTGCAGGCTAAAGTTCATCCTAGATTCAGATTCATCCTAGGGTTAGCTGTACAAAAGAGACTGTCCACAGTGGAGAGACTACTCAAGTTTGGAATCCAAGTACCCACCTGATTGTATCTTCTGTTCTGTGGACAGGTCTTGGAAACATTTGATCACTTGTTTTTTGAATGTGGTAAGACTAATCTTCTATGGACCAGGTTGTGTACTTGGTTGGGGTTCCAAAGGCCTATTCTAGATTGGAATTCTTAGGTGCATTGGGTGAGTATAATCGCAAGGAAAAAGTCTGCAATAGTTCAAGTCACTACAGTAGCTTTTGCAATGATTATCACCCTCATTTGGCGAGAAAGGAACAATTGCAGATTTCAACATGGAAGATTGAATACTGATTTAGAATTTTAAAGGAGGTGGTCCAGCACACTCATATATGTGGGAAAAGCATAGTTCAATGGCAATCTTTACTCCTAACTTTGAATGTTTATCCTTGATGTATTGATGTAACTAGAACTTGATTTTGTTGTATTCAGCATTAGTGATAGATACTTAGAGGTAGCAGTAGTCCTAGGCTGCTCTGTTTTTATTGTAAATATTTTTTTTGGTCATTAATGAAAGTGATACTGTTAACTGAAAAAAAGTATTATCCAAACAAATTATTTTCGTAGAATACTTTTTGGTTATATCTCATCCAGAGAGAAACACCTCCCGTACTCCTCCTTAAGAAACACTTTAAGGAGGTAAAGAACAGTAAAAGCTAGTGGTACAATAGCAGTTTTCTTCCTGCCATTGTAAATAAATGACAAGAAATTCAATCTGCTTCTCTTTTTGATAATCAGAAGACGGTTTATCTCTATACTTATTCTATGCAGGTTTGTTGGTTTGTACTTTAATCTTCTACATTGGACACAATTTACACTGCCTCCCCTACTTCTTCTTTTGGACAGGAAAGGGGGGTTTTCAGAACAACAAAGACAACCTGTTGTAGTTAGAGCATAAACCTTGATGCACAAAATAAATCTCTCCAGTCTATTTGTCCATCTAAAGCAATATATCATATAATCTTTATCTTTGCAGCAAAAAGAAAAAGAAAAACCCAACCATAGTGCAGTATGTATTGATGTTAAACTATTTTCAACCTGAAACTTAACAAATCTGTAAGTTGACTTTGGAGTAAAGAAAACATCCTTAGTAGAGAAATAGCAACATATCCTAATAAGAGCAAGTACAGAGTAAAAATAAATTAGGACTTAGGACACTGAACTGCAGTCAAAATAATTAGGAAAAAGCACCTAACAAACAGCAGTGTATTAATTACTATTGCTAATGGAGATAAAATTGAAGCTGCTAATAGTTGTGGGACAGTAATATACATCACAGATCACTATAGCTGATACATTGTTTGACGATCAAATCCGGAACTTTAGTACCACACTGTTGATGAAGGGAAAGAACAACATTTTGAGTAAATTGCCAAAGTTTTCTCTTAATCTAGTCCCTTAATGATATAGAAGATATTATTATAGCACTTGTACTGAATTCAAGCTTCTTATAAAAGGAAAACATACTTGAGAAACTTACTTGAGAGTTGAGAACTTAGGAAGTTAATACTGCCTATTCACGGTATGTGCAACATGTCATCTCTTTACATCTGTTGGAATGTAACAATTTCTGAAAAAGATGAATATTTTATCCATCAAAGACTGTTAACCATAGCAAATCATTTAGTGAGCTGGTCAAAGGTACCAAATATTTGTACCACACGGTATGTTCCTCAAATTAAGAAGATTTTCCTATCAGGTATTGGTTAAAGGGGCCATATGAACATAGATTGTATTAGGTAACTGGTTTTGTTAAGCCAAGACATGTGAATATTGATAGAGAAATAGTATAGCAATAAGTTGGTGCTAGTACAACTTATATTCTCTTAATTTGGGTTCACCTCATCATGTGAGTACTATTTCACATGTACTCACTTCTCTTTTGTCAAGGTACTGCATCTTCTTGTGATGCACGCATGGACTCTCAGGGAGGCACTCATCCTCGCTTAGGCACTCCACTCATTCCATTGGTGTGTGGTGAGCCCTATTTATCATTGAGGCACTTTTGCTTATGAAGTCACATTTTGTATATTTTTGGGTATAGTCAGGACCTTTGTCTCATGTGTGACTTAGAAATTCCATGGACACCATACTCATGTCATGTTTATTTTGTAAAATTCCTAACATAGCCTCGCATGGCTTTTTTAAATTTATGACATTGTCGATTTTTTTTGTTTTAACTTTCCACTTAATGAATTACTCAATGTTTTATGAGATGCTTTACCTTTCGCTTCTACGCACCTATAATGTTCATAAGTTGTACCAGAGAACTAGGGTTTGTTGACGACCACATATATAATTGAGAGACTAAACAAATATTTAAGTAAGAAGTTACCCTTTTATTCTACTCTTGATCATGCAATTGAGCTTAAAGCAATAAGTTCCAATTCCTATTGAATTCCACAAGTGTTGAATGAGTAAGAATTGAAAGGCGTGAGTGATGACACCACCCATTGGGAAAGATTATGAATGTTTGTTAGTAAGGAATGAGACTCAAGGATGAAATTGTAAGTGTAGTGTGGGGCATGATTTCAGGAAGTCAAATATTAATGAAGTATTTAAGGAGGAGGATGTGATGACATCATTTATTATTGTTGGGCGAACATTGAAGCTTGTGGAAAGACATACAAAATGTGTTAGCATACAAAGGATTTTCCCAAGGACTGAAATTCCTCCGGCAAAGGACAGCCTGGTGCACCAAATTTCAATATTCGTGGAGTCCGAAGAAAGGCCTGACCACAAGTTTCTACTGTATACTGCATTTACCCTATATTCCTGCAATAACCCATTTCTACTGTATACAGCATTTACCATACATTCCTGCAAAAATCCATTTCCACCACTCGAATCCATGACCATACGTTCCTGCAAAAACCCATTTCTACTGTATACAACATTTACCCTACATTCCTGCAAAAAGCCATTTCTACTGTATACAACATTTACCCTACATTCCTGCAAAAACCATTTCTACTATATACAGCATTTGCACTACGTTCCTGCAATCACCCGTTTCCACCACTCAAACCCATGATCAGTACATTCCTGCAAAAACCCATTTCTACTGTATACAACATTTTTACCCTACATTCCTGCAAAAACTCATTTCTACTGTATACAGTATTTACCCTACGTTCCTATAAAAACCCATTTCTACTATATACAACATTTACAATACATTCCTAATCACCTGTTTCCACCACTCGAACCCATGACCTCCTAGTCACGTGACAGCTACTTTACCACAAGATTCTACTGTATACAGCATTTACCCTACATTCCTGCAATCCTGCAAAGACCCGTTTCCACCACTCGAACCCATGACAGTACATTCATGCAAAAACCCATTTCTACTCTATGCATCATTTGCCCTACATTCCGGCAAAAAACAATTTCCACCACTCGAACCCATGACCTCCTAGTCACATGACAGCTATTTTACCAATTAAGTCAAAGCTTCCGTTCCATTACTCGAACAAGTATTTATTTAGATTATATACACACATAATAAAAAATATATTTTTTCCTCTGTAATGCTGCAGTACCTTTACAACATGCTACACAAAACAATACCAAAGATAAATTTAGCAACTGGTTCAGTTCATACCGATCGATGAACCCAGTAAAATGAAAAACCCTTTAAATCTTATCTACCCTTTTTATTTTCCATTTAAAAAACAACCGCGAATCAGAAATCCGAAAAATATTCTCGAATAAAATAGAATTAAATGAAACACATCTTTCAGAAAAATTACTAGTTAAATTAAATACTCCACATTTACAACATTTCCCATAAAAGATTAAAAAAACCAAACGCTTAATCCCAAGGATCATCATCATCCCAAAAAAAATTGTCAATCTTTGCCATGAAAAAAAAAGAAAAAAGAAACAAGTACAGAATCGCATAAACTTTAGCTATGGGGAAAAACAAAGTAGTATAATAATATAAAATGAGTGTAGTTTTACCATGTGGGCCTGATGAATGCTGTGTTGTTCCTTTTGCCTATGAGAAAGAGTGGCCATTTGAGCTCCACGACGGACAAACAGAACAAAAAGTTCAAAAATGGTCCTACAAGCCCACAATTTTCGGGCTAAATAAATTAAGTTTAGACAACAAAAAAGTAAATGCCTTTCTGCAGAGACTACTGTGGAAGAGAAAGAGATTCTTTCTCATTAACGTCCTCCATTTTTTCATAATTCTTCATTTGTTACCCTGTTGTTTAGATAATTTCACTGGTATGTTTTGATACTACTAATAAATTTGTGGTAATAACGTAGTAGGTCCCAAATAGAAAAAGAAAAAAGGACTCATATTTTGGCATTTAGCTTTAAATGTGAGGAGTCATGTATTCTACTCTTTCAGTCGAACAATATTTTTCCACAATTGATTTTTTTACATTTTTTAAAAAACAAACAGAATAGTAATTTTATTATATCATTATTTAAATATAATATTAAATACAATATCTTGAAAATTATAATAGAGAAATAACTAAAATTAATGATAAGTGTAAATTAGAAACTAAGTCTCAAATTATTCATTGATTTCATAAAGTGAACAAGTACTATCGAACATTCCAAAATAGTACAGTGAACAACTATTATTAAACGAAAGGACTGGTAAAAAATTTGGGGTAATAACGTAGTAGGTCCCAAATAAAAAAAGAGAAAAAATGACTCATATTTTGGCATTTAGCTTTAAATGTGAGAAGTTATGTACTCTAAGTTAGTACTAAAGTTAATGCTTTATACTATATGGTTATGTGAGAAGTCTACATCAAAAAATTCATTATGAGGAAAAAGTTTGTGTGTGTTTGGTATTAATCGAAAATATACTCTACAAAAAAATATCTTCTTAAAATTCACACGTGCGTAATTGGTTATATTAATGATTTTATAGATGATATCGTCGTATCAATTCAACTCAATTATCGCTTTTGTATCAAATTGAAGTTTAAATTTGAAATATAAATTTCACATATCACAAAAAATAAATATCATTCATTTGTCAAATAACAATAAATTTAATAAACTTATTTATAACTCTTTTGATTTTTCATTTATGACTATGCTCAGCCATTTATGAAACACATAGTAAAATTAGCTAAAATTTAGATACAGGTATCTAAATATAAAAACAAGAAAAAGCAAAAGAAATCACGTGTTTTTGCTTTATTTTATTTTTAAATACTGAATACTCGTGCAACTTCTTTTTTTTTGACGAATATTGTTGGTTTTATTTTCACTAACAAATATTAATTAAATAAGACAACAAAACTAGAAAACTCATAACATAATCACTGATAAGAAAAGGTAGCGAGAATGAGACCATATTAGACTCAAACCAACATCAACTGAGTTTCATTAATTTTTTACTCAAATTTTTTGTGATGCGTAAGAGTAGGTTTGAGCCGAAGGATTAATATCAAGGATATTTTTGAGTCAAAAAATTGGCGTCTGGGGTATTTGGAAGCTGAAAGGTGGACGAAAAATAATTTTATACTAAGTCAAATAGCTGAGAGGCATTTTAGGCCCTTCTCCGTTTTAAAAATAATAATGCATATTCACCTTTCAATAAACTCATCCCACACTTTAACTTTTTCCTCGTAACGAATTTTTTGATATTGACTTCTTATCAATATATAAAGCAATTTTATACTAACATATAAAATGCAGAACTTCTCACATTTTTAGATCTAAATGGCAAAATATGAGTCATTTTTTTGGGACCTGCGTTATTGCCATAAGCTTATTAGTAGTAACAAAATGTACAAGTAAAATTATGCAAACAATATGGTAACAAACGTACAATTATGAAAAAATGGAGGAGCTGAACGAGAAAGACTCCCTTCCTAGTAGTCTTTTTTTTTTATTCGTTGTCCGATACCGAGCCCATCATTAGTTCACGGTCCTCTCTCCAGAAATGCGAAATGTGTAAAATTTTCTTTGATTAAATGTATCTAAGTTAAGGTTGTGATTTTTTATTTTTTGGGTCTGTGATTAAAATTTATTACTGTACTTAAAAATTGTGTGATGTGTAGGACCTGTTCGGATTTTTTTCTTTTGTTAGTGTGCCACCGTGGAGGGCAAATGACCACTCACTCTTCGAGGCAAAAGGGACAACAGCCCCACAAAGTAAATCCTAACTTTTTGTTTAGTAAGTTCCAACGACGTGGCACAGTTAAAATTTTAAAAGTTTTTTTAAAAAAAAGAAGGTTTTGATTGATTTTGACAAGAAATTTTATGTTTTTATAAATGAAATTTACATATTTATATCTCGTATCGTCAGTTGTTTATTGTGTTTCAATTACTGCACTATGTTTGTTAGTTCACCATTGACCGTCCTAATTGCTATGTTTTCTACATTGTCTCTTCTCCTTTGTACTTGAATTTACTGCACTCGAGCCAAGGGTCTTTCGAAAACAGTCTCTCTGTCTCATGAGGTAGTGGTAAGATCTTTGTATACTCTCCCCTCTCAAAACCCTACTTGTGGGATTCCACACCGGGTATGTTGTTAAAAATTACCTATTTGAAATTATATAAAAAGTATTGTAAGTCATAGTAAATTATAATTCAAAAGACATAAAAAAAAAGTGTCAAAGGGACATTTGAGTCTCAAAATTTAAAAGATGTCATATAAATTGAGATGGAAGAGTATAACACACAATTTTTTTTAGTATTTACTCCTTCAGTTTTCAATTGTTGTTTGTCTGATTTTGACACGTGATAGAGTCTAAGAAAGTAAAAAAAAGAAAGAAGAAAAAGTCGGTAATATTGAAAGTATCAAAATACTTATTAAAATTAAAAAGTAGTCAAAATAAATAAATAAATATCATTTTTAAGGAGCTAAAATAATAATAAATCAAATAAATTAAAATGGAGGAAGTATTTGTTTTAACCGAAGCAGTGTTCATGCGATCAATGCCTCTTCATTTGTCTTTTTTCTGCATCACAAAAGGTCGAAATTCTTTTTGGGATGATTAGAGTGAGTTAAACGTGTCTTTTTTTATTTTATATTATTATTTAATTTAATCTTTCTTAAGGATGGACATTGGACAGAGTTATCAAGCTCGTCCGGACATCATAATAATATGTATATATATAAAAAAAAAGTGTTCAACGCTTTAAGAAAAGGCTAACAAATATCTCTTAATTAGTTAGTTTTAGAACATTCTACTAATAATTTAACATTAATGCATATAGCACTATGATTGGGTTTTTATTTAACATCAATGCATATTTATGCTCTATAATAGGTTGTCTCGAAAAATATCCTTTCGAGTCCAAAAGAAGATGCAGGGGAGGGTGTTAATAATAGCGCAAATTGTCTCTAATGGTATAAGATTAGAGAACAAAACAACGAATTTATATAGAACAAGTATACAGATGAACTGTCTTTTGATTAAACAAAAGAGAAGCAAATCAAATTGCTTGTCATTTATTTATAATGGCAGGAAGAAAACTGGTATTCTAGGTAAATAATTTGTTTGGATAATAATCAGTCAAGCGAGCTGAAAGTCATGACTCTCTGATCCATTCTTGTTTCATCACCTTATGCCACATTTATATGTTCTTTGTGAACCTTCTTTTCCCAGTAAATAAACAATTTTACTAACCGAAATGAACATTGGAGTTCAGGAAAAGGAAAAAAAAACTGAGTGATGGACAGTGAGCCCCATTACTTCAGCAAGCTACTAAGCCTTTCCTAACCTCATAGCATCAGAGGTAACTACCTCATAGAGTACAGCACATACACAGAATATCCCTGTCCTTCTAAGTAGGGTAGAAATTACGAGTCTCTAACCAACTAGCCACCTTAGCATGTCTACTACCTCTAGCATGAACTTCTTGGATAAGCAGCTCCACTTGTTTTCATTGTTGCTGGAAGATTCTCATGTTCCTTTCCCTCCACAGATGGTAAATGGTGGCTGCAAGTATCATCCTGTAAACTTCAGCTCTACTACTCTTATCTGTAGCATATGTAGCAGCCCATGATGGTTCATAATTCCAACTCTCAGGTACCCGAGAAATTCCAAACTATTTGAGGAGTTTTTGCCATATATGAGCAGAGACTGTACAAGGAAAAAAAAGATGAGAGTTCTGAAAGGACAGCTAGGATCCACAACCATTCCCCATTTCAGCACTCTGTCCCTAGTGTGTAGTTTGTTTAGTGCAGCCAGTCTCAAGATAAAGATACATCTAGGTGATCCCAAGTTGTTACACACAAATCTTCTCCATTCGACCTTCTGACGGAGCTTCACGTAAATTTACTTGATTGAGAAATGCTCCATCTCATTTAACTCAGCCATGCTAAACCCAGCTTTCTCAACATATTTGGTAGCATTTAAGATTCTCTGAAATCTGCCTTGGTACTCCTTATATAGCACCCTATTCCTACCATAGTAACAGTGGATCCACTTGATACTGTATGTATTTTATATGCACACGTAGTAGGTAGTCCTCTTTCTGTTTTTAAAAAATCTGTTTTTTCTCTTCTTACAGGTATTGTGTGCTGGGCTATTTTGTAGCTGCACCAGTGGATTGGTGTTGTGAAATATGTGATACTGGCAAGAGGGTTATTTCTTCATCACATGGACTAGAAAATGAGTACTCTGAGGGATCCAAGTTACATGCCTCTGCAAATATTTGTCAGACTACTCTGCCACCAAAATATCGTATTAAGTTTCCAAGTGGGAATGGTATTAACTGGGAAAAGGAGGTACAAACAGGGAAAACAAGATATCTACCTGTTGAAGAAGCACTCAGTCTTTCATCGGGCATCAAGAAATATGGGTGTCCACGGAAGAAATTGTGTCTTCAAGAGTTCTGTCAACCAAATCCAAGACGATTGAGACTCGAGGGAATTTAAGCAAACCTAGAACTCAGATTTCAGATGCCTTTCTTGAGAAGAGAACAGTGCAGCGTTCTTTAGGATCGGCAGGATATATGAAACCTCGCAATTTCCCAAATTTCAGAAAACTGAACCGAGCATAAAACAAGTATAATCATCTAAAGGTTAATTTTCACCAACATTTCTTGTATTCATTACTTGTTCAAATATATACTTTTCCTATATCTTCATTCATCAAAAAAATGATTTTTTATCATATAGTCTTATAATGTTATTGATATATCTAGAGTTGATATTGTCTTTCAAAATAATGATCTCCTTAAACCATCAACATTTGCAAATCTTTTCTAGCAAATTTTATTTACTACTGTACTTCCATCCAATTGATGTAGCCTGCTTGTTAGGTCCTGGTAGTTCTACCATTCTGGAGCATAGGAGTCCCAATGCCGTGAAAGCGAGTGGAATGATGAACCCACTTATGACCCTACTCTAGCTCATTCCTGGAAGTAAGTTATACACTTCATCATGTACATTTATTACTAATTCAAATCATCTTTGCTTGTAGTCGACTGATTAACCTCCTCTTCTTTGTAATCTCCCTATTGACTTTTTTGGTTAACAACATAATGTTGGTCCCTGAGGAGATGGCCAAGTGGTTAAGGTATAGGAGTAACACCTTTGATTATTCTACAAACTACATATATATATATTGATAATCTTACTTTAATTTGAGGGACAAGCAACAAGAATACAAGTTCTCTTCTCTATAATTAATAGTCTTTTTCTTTGTATTTCAGGGGAAGTTTTGACATCTCAGGTGCTCTGGAATTTGCATTTAGGATGCTCAATAATTGTATCCATGCCCATCCTTCTTCCATAGTTAGACGTAAGGTGTATGAGTTCTTAGGGCTATTGCCTCATACTCTTAAATTCGAATTAGTTCCACGTGGGGATATCTGGGCTAGTCTATTCAACAATCATTGTTCGGGTAAAGAAGATATAGGACTGTATTTCTTTGGAAGTGGGAAAGAAAGGTTAGCTTCTACCTTAAATATCCATCCGTAAAGGGGTAAGGGTTGCAAAGTAGAAGTGCGCCCTTGCCCGGGAATGTTTTTACTAGAAATTGATTAGCATTTTTCATTATATGTAGGTTTGAGATATATATTGCTTTAGTGAAGTTCATGCGTAGCAAAGATTTGGTGATGAGAACACTTATAAATTATGTTGAGCTGCTTATACTTGCATCCACAACCCTGATACAGGAACTGGATGCAAGTATAAGCAGCTCAACATCATTTATAAGCATTCTCATCACCAAATCTTTGATACACATAAACTCCACTTGAGCAATATATATCATACCTACATAAAATGGGAAATGCAAATCAATTTCTACTAAAAACATTCCTGGGTAAGGGTGAACTTCTACTTTGAAACCCTCATCCATTTTCGAATAGATATATAAGGCAGAAGCTGACCTTTCTCTCTCACTTGCAAGAAAATACAGTCATTTGTCTTCTTTATCTGGACAATGATTGTTGAATATACTTTGCCCAAATAACCTCATTCGAAACTAGTTCATATTCAAGAGTATTAGGCAATAGCCCTGAAAACTCCTATACCTTACATCTAACTCTGGAAGAAGGATGAACCCGGATACAATTATTGAATATCCCAGGTGTATGTTCCAGAGCACCTAAGATGTCAAAACTTTCCCTAAAATGCAAAGAAGAAGAGAAAGACTAATAATTGTAGAGAAGAGAACCTGTAATCCTTTTGAGTAGTGCAAATTCTTCAATATATATGTAGTCTGTAGAATAATCAAAGGGAACCTTCTGTTTTTTGACGCATAACGAAAGGCATATTCGAGTTTCAAAGACACAAGAAAGATCCATGAAGCAATTTCTTAGCAAAAAAACATATAGAGAAAGTTCCACATGAAGCCAAAAATTGTTTTGCACTCTACATCTCATTAAGTCGCAGAACTGAACTTTTTAGAAAATAAACAATGTATGGCTCCCATATAACCTACTTACCCACAATTTCTTGTTTCCCATACCTGAAAACAGAAGATGGTCCATTATACAATGATATAGAGTGACAGTAACTTCAAGTCCTTGAGGAATTTATCCATAATGGGGATCAAGTTAACAACCATCTCACTAAGCAGTATCTGTTCAAATTATCATTATGTCACAACTCAAAACTATGTATGAGCCATTGTTCCATAGTTGGGCATATATTCTACAGTGCCAGTTCATTTTTTTGTGATACTAATGGTGTCCCTAGAGCTTGCTTGCACCCCAACTAATTAACTGGTCAACCTGTCCATCCCACAAGGGGAATTATTAACCTCATATGCAAAAGTCTAACTTCGTGGCATCAAATAAGTCACGAGGTAACCCAAGAGAAATATTCAACACCATACTAAAGCATGGAAACAGAGCAAGTATTAGAGTCCATGGCACGTATTGACAACGTAGTGCTGCCCACCAAGGCTAGACTAGATGGGCGCACCAAGTGTTGCAGCTGAGATTCAAACCTGGAATCTCCAAGTTGTTACTCCTATGCCTTAGCAACTAGGCCATCCCCTCGAGAACCAACATTATGTTATTAACTAAAAAGTATCATATATGTTTCTTTACTTATCAATAGGGAAATTACAAAGAAAAGATTAATGAGTCAGCTAACTACTAGCAAAGATGGGCCATTCAAAAAGCTAGCATTAGAAAATGGAGATGGGTTGAATTTGAACTTTTTTGGAGCTCAGTTTACCCTATGTTAACCTATGTTAGTAATTAATGTGCATTCATTATTTTATCTCATTCATAGCTTCGGGACTCCTATGCTCCAGAATGGTAGAACCACTCGGACCTAAAAAATAGGCTACATTAATTGGATGGAAGCACAAAAATAAATAAATTTAGCTATGAAAGCTTTACAAATATTGATGGCGTAACAGAAATCATTTTGGAAGATAATATCAACTCTAGATATATCAACGACATTATTTTTAAAAAAATTAATCAGAGTATATGATAGAAAATGAAAATTTTGATGAATAAAGATATAAGAAGAGGATAATCTACCAAAGTAATGAATACAAGAGATATTGGTGAACACTTAACCTTTAGATGATTGTACTTGTGTTTTGCTCGGTTCAGTTGTTCTGGAATTTTAAAATTTGCGAGGTTTCGTATAGCCTGTTGATCCTAGGAGTTCTGCACTGTACTCTCTTCAGGAAAATTATTTGAAATTTGAGCTAGGCTTGCTAAAATTCCCCCGAGACACGGTTGCCAAGGATTTGGTTGACACAACTCTTGAGGAGACAGTATTTATCAGCAGAGATCCATATTTCTTGATGCATGATGACAGAGCAAGTGCTTCCTCAACATGTCGATATCTCGTTTTCTCGGTCTTTACCTCCTTTTTCTGGTTAATACAATGCCAATTTTAGTATTAAAACGTGGAAGAGGTGACACTTTAATGAAGAACTAAACAGATAGTAGTGCTCAAGCTGATTCTCTCAAGATAATGGAGAGAATTATACAACAAGAAGGACATGATAACATACAACAAGGAATTTCTTCAACTCATTCCCAGAGGCAATATCTCGAAAAATTTCAAGAGCTTTGTTTATTTCAGTACCGAGTGCAGCAGCAACACCCAGGACAATGTCCTCAGGCAACATGACATCTGGAATTTGGGGTGGAGACCTGGTGCATATATTTCAAGGTCAATCCTAAGGTATATCTGGATAGAAAATTTACTAAGGAAGATAAAGAGTATACTTACTTGTTGATGAAGGTGGATGCATTGGACCAAAGGAAAAGGACTGCCAACGCAAGGATCAGTATATGGCAAACAAGTGTAAGCAAATGGTACTGAAGCAACTCAAAAAGCACCCAAAGTGAAGTGGCAAACCCAAGCACACTGGCAGTAATTTTCTTGTCCCTCCACGGAAAAATGTCCGCAGCTGCCCATAAGAATTGAGTAATTAGATACATAAACACAATCCTGTAGATATAAAAGAAACTGCATAACTGTTTAACTACACATCAGACACATCTATTGAAGATTCAAATTCTATGAACTTCAAAAGTAGGCAAAAAAAAAACGGGTTTGAAGAAAATGGGGTAGAAGACACCTAGGAGGCGAAAAAACACTTGGCTATTTTAGGTCAAGCAAAAGTAGATAAACTTACTATGTTTCTTTGGTTGCACATTATATCTTTGCAGAGGCATATAACTTGGATCCCTCAGGAGACCCATTTTCTAGATGAATACATTACCCCCTTGCCAATATCACAATTTTCAAAACCACCAATCCACTAGTGCATGCTCACAATACCGCAACACGCAATATCTGAAAGGAAGAGAAAAGCAGAATTTAGGACTATGTATACAAGTAGTATTTAAGAGAATTAAATGCCAGAACATGCTAATGAAAGAATCAATGTATCATTTAGTTGGAACCCAATATCCAATACCATTAGGATCCGGTAGTCAAGAATGCCAGCTGGATTAGACAACTCGAAGAGGTCCTTATTCTCCCTAATAGTTAATATCACTTCCATTTAGCCTTTTAAAGTTCTATTCCACTTTTCATCCCTACATAATATTCCAAAAAAGTGAAGCATAGTTGATAATCTAACTACCAATTTCCTTAAAGAGGAGTAACCCCTTGTGTTAAAAGATCAACTTATCCCTTAGAAATGACAAGTCAACCAAAAAAGAAGGGATTTGGGATTGGGACAATGTTTGAGGTTTAAAAGAACATATAGATATGACACAAGGTGAAAATTAGAGAGAGAGAGAACATACTGGTGCACGTCAACATTTTTGCACTAATAACAGTGTAAAAATCAGTTACAAAATGTCATTAATTACACAAAGGTATATCATAACCAGCAAAATCATGTTTTCATCTTTACTAATCTCACATGCTTATATATGTAATAAATCCCCTTTTTGCAGCAGACGCATATCAAATGCATTGATTGCATTCCAAGTATTATCCAAACAAATTATTTCCTAGAATGTTCTTTGGTTATATCTCATCTAGATGGAAATACTTCCAATACTCCTCTTTAAGAAACACTTTAAGGAGGTAAAGGATAGTAAAAGCCAGTGGTACAATGCTAATTTTCTATCTGCATTGTAAATACATAATAAGAAATTCGATCTGCTTCTCTTTTTTCAGAATACCGTTTATCTGTATACTTATTCTATGTAGGTAACCATTGTGCACAACGGATTTGTCTTCAAAAAAACCCAACGTCGGTAGAAAACTAACGTCAGGGCTCTCATTTATTAACATTCTCCCCTACATCTTCTTTTGGACAGGAAACAGGGGTTTTCAGAACAGCAAAGACAACCAATTGTAGGACTTGGGACAATTGAACTACACTCAAAACAATTAGGAAAAAGCACCAAACAAACAGCAGTGTATTGATTACTATTGCCTAATGGAGATAAAATTGAAGTTGCTAATAGTTATGGGACAATGATTTACATCATAGATCACTATACCTGATACATTGTTTGACAATCAAATCCG
>JAJONR010012151.1:0-17824 GCA_029582245.1 Solanum etuberosum | reverse complement strand
CCCCCCCAAAAAAAAAAAAAAAAAAAAAAAAATTAAAAGTTGTTTTTAAAAGATATTTTCAATTTTATTTTTTTATTCTTTTACCACACCCCATCCCCTACCCTCGACCCCCCTCCCATCAGCCCCCCTACCAGCCCTCCACCCCCTCCAAAAAATAATTTAAGTTTGTTTTTAAAAAATATTTTCTACTTCAATTTTTTATTTTTTCACCCCCAACCCTCAACCTCCCCGCCCACCCCACACACCCTCCAAAAAAAATAATTTAATTTGTTTTAAAAAAGTATTTTCTACTTCAAATTTTTATTTTTTCACCCCACCCCTCCAAAAAAATAATTTAAGTTTGTTTTTAAAAGATATTTACTACTTCAAATTTTTATTTTTTCACCCCAACCCGCGACCTCCCCTTCCCTCCCCCCGGCCAGCTTCCCCACCCCCACCCCACCCCCCACCCAAAAAAAGATTTAAGTTTGTTTTTAAAAAATATTTTCAACTTCAAAATTTTATGTTTTCACCCCTATCCTCGACCCACTCCCCCGGCCAGCCCCCCACCCCCTTAAAAAAAATTCAGTTTGTTTTTAGAAAATATTTTCAAGTGAAATTTTTAAAGTGAATTTGAATTAATCAGACCTCAAAACAAATATTATTTACCAATAGAATAAATAAATAAATGTAGTAATTTTTACGTGATTATTGACCCTCGACAAAACATGCCTTAGAATATATTTTTTACTACACTCTTTATGCTAATTCTACTAATATGTACAAATTTATAATCTACCAAAATAATTGAGTGCAGTTATCTTTAAATTGAGTCAAAGGACTCTGTAGTTTTTTTATTATATTTATTTCGAAAGAGATAATTAAATAAGATATAACGTAATATCGATTTATTGAGAATATTATACTTGACATAAAAATAGGAGGTCGATCGAGTATCAAGGTAGAAGGTAATAGGTTGCCAAGCATTTTTGTTTCCGTCCTAAATTATTACTTTTATTCCTACACTTGCTTATTCCTAAATCTATAGTATTACATGTATGTTTCTTCTATTTCGTTTTTCTTATTATTTTGTTGTTGTTGCTGCTTATTACTACTGTTTCTTCCTTTTCTTCTCTTTTTGAGCGGAGGTCTTTTAGGAATAACTTTTCTATCATACAAGATATAAATAAAGTATGCACATATTCTATTCTCTTCGAACTCCATTTTTTATAAATTAAAATTATATTATATATGTTGTTGAGATTGGTATATTGTTCTCCCTTTGCACCATTTTTACACCATGTTAGTATATATAATTTGTGGAGTTGAAATACCTTTTTCGATAATATTATCAAACATCTTCTAAATATAGTTTATATAATATTTATATATTTCAACAGTTCATCTTTCTCAACAAACTAATTATTTTTCAATCCCACAACTCAATCTCCTTAAAATAGTTTCAAAATTTAAATATGAATTCTTCTCGATATATCGAATCTTTTGATATATTTGGGATTATTTGATCACTTGTAATCTAAAAATATATCAAAATATTTGTGCTAACCGTTACTTAATTAAACAATCCTGCCAAAATAATATCTCTTTGTCAAAGAGGAAAGTTGACACCACTAAAAGATTACTTATAACAAACTATTTAAATCTTAGTGCTTAAACGTTTAAAACTCTCAAATATATTCCTTTAACAAATTAAAATAATATTATTTCTATCATTAATATTAAAGTTAACCACACTTTACACCTATATATTTTTGTCCTATATACTTAACTAGTCTCCAATTCATTCAATGAAATTGGGTTGCAGTTTAAAGTCATTAATGACTATTTTTGATAATTAAGTTATTTTGGTAAGAAATTTGGATTTAATAAATATTTTATCTAATATTTTGTTTGAGATTTTGTTAGTTGGATCGTATCTTAATTGAATTTAGAACGATAATGAAAATGAGTGAAGTAATTTTTAAAATTTTGAAACTAAGAAAATTAGTTTTAATCTTTTAAAAGAAAAATGACCTGATATATTCCTCAATTTTGCTATTTAGAACTGATATACCTCTTGTTATAAAAATGACTCACATATACCCTTTTGTCAGTTGGGTCGTATCTGAATTGAATTTAGAATGATAAAGAAAATGAATAAATTAATTTTTAAATTTTTGAAACTAAGAAAATCATGAAGGGAAAATGGTCTGACCTTCAGCTTTGTTATTTAGGTGATTCGCATATACTCGTACCATGACTCACATATATCTCTACGGTTATAAAAGTTTTTCACATATATTCTTTTATTTAATGGTATTTATAAAAGTCATTTGTATAACAATAAATTTATATTTGAGCCACTTTTATAATAAAAGATATATTAGTTTTAAATAATAATAAGTAAAACATATAATATATTTTTTTTAACAAGAGATATATCTATTCTAAATCTTAAAATTGAGACGTATATTGTTGGTAGATTCGATGAACTTTAGTGTTTTACTCGCCATGTTATGGAAATAGTTCATGTCCCCACAGTTTTAATGGGCATTCAATGAGTTTTTTCATAAATTCATAAATAAGAATTTCAATCTCAACAAACAAACAAGGCCTTACCTGTATAAATATTCACAATTTTGGCCATTTCTCCCCCTCCTCTGTCCTCCTTCATCTGCTATAACCCTTGGCCAACGACCTCCGCCGCCGGAAAATATCTACATCTCCGGCCACCGACGGATTTGTACAATAACGTATTTAATCTTCATTATACATCCTTACGTAGGAAATGGAGGTTCTTCGGTTTACCACCGTGAAATCATTGAATTCCTTCGTCCGTCCAGAATTCACGGCGATGAGCTCCGTCATTGTTCCTATTAACACTGTGAAAGTTTCCGGAACGAGAAAAAGCAAAAAGAAGGCGTTTATTTGTGCTAAGGCAACGGAGATCTTGTCATCGCCAGCTACGGTAACGGAACCGTTGCAGGTGGCGTCGGTAGAGGCACCGGAGGCTCCGGTTCCGTTGTTACGAGTTTCTCCGAGCTCGTTGCAGTGTGAGCCGGGATATTTGATACCGAATAGTCCGGTTTTAGGTACTGGTGGTGTGACCGGGTATGAGTATTTGACAAACATTTTGTCATCGAAAGTTTATGACGTAGCTTATGAGACGCCTTTGCAGAAAGCTCCTAAGCTGTCAGAAAGATTGGGAGTTAATGTATGGCTAAAAAGAGAGGATCTTCAGCCGGTATGTATCTTTTTTTATTGGTTTTGTTCTTTGCAATACTGCACAAGTTGTTAAAAGTTTGAATAGTTGGTGTTAAGTGAAGTTCTTTTATCAGTTCTTTTTCTGTTTCTCTGATGGATTTCCTTGGTTCTGTCTTTGTGAAAACATTTCTGTGCCAATTCATAGGTTTATTCACTGATATTGGCCTTATGTCACTCTTTAACCGCTGAAGGTTTATGGTTGGGATTAAGGTGTAGTAGTTGCTGTTGTGTAAAAGGAATATCTTTAGAACTAGTATTTTTGAAATATCATGTTCTCTGAGAATTTTTTGTTACTAAGAGAGAATTTGGTACTCCCTGTGTTTTAATTTGTTTGTTTGGTTTTGAGGTGGCACACCGCCTAAGAAAGTGAAATAGACTTTTGAATTTTGTAGTCATGTCCTTTAATCTTGTTGTCTTAAACATGCCACGTGGAAAATTGAAATTAAAGAGTTGCTAAAAATGCAAAAAAAAAACAACATTTTTTTTTCTGAAATGAGCTAATATGGAAAGTAAGAAAAGAAATTGAGATGGAGGTAGGTAGTATGTCAAAATATCATCTGAGGAAACAATTTCATAGTGTTTGGTTACCTTCACTTGTGGGGGAAGATGTTGAAGACACTGACATCTCACTTTTTCCATCCCCTAAAAGAAAAGAAAAGTTCCAAAGCTGCATAAGGGAACCAAGGCAAATTGTGTGTCTTGACTTCTTATTTTTTTCTTTTCCATAAACTTTTAGCTGAAAGATTATGCAACCCTTTTGTGGCGGAACACAGTTATTTTGACAGAAACTTATTGTCCTGAAGTACGTCTAGTAGTTAGTGATCTAGCTACTATTTACATTTCTATTCTCTCTAATTTCTGGAACTAAAAACCTTATCAAATGGCTGATGTACCTTCAACCCTCTGTCTTTCCACGTGGAGTTGTAATGTACTTCACTGTAGAAGAGTGTGTCAGGATTGTTCTGTTCTGTAATAGTTGAGCCTCCTAGTTATGCTAAGAGCCAGTTTGGGCAATTTGGTATTTGCTTTGTGGTTGAAAGGTTGGAAACTAGGACTAAAGAATTGGGTGCTATACCTTAATGTACAGAGCAATCATGTAAGGTAAAGGGATGTCTTAGTGGTTGTGTTTTTGGAATGGAGTCCTTCTTAACTATGGAGATTCCCATGGAGTGACAATTGCCGGGTTGCAGAGGTAGTTAGAGACATTCAGAAATCTAAAAGCTATTGTGTATCTGTCGTACCTTTAAGATAGTGTTTGCGGAAAGTGAAGCAGTTGGACCCCTCCTCTTGTGCTGGGGCTAGTGGACAATTTAGGTTGCTTTGGATCTTAATTATTTGAATCTTTGCTCAAGTTGATGGATCTTGGTCAGCGAATATTTGTCTATACAAACATTTTCTTTTAATTTATTCTTTTGCTCAACTTTGATAGGAAGATTCTGAATTGTTTGAGGATCGTCTCATTTTATTTTGATTATGCTTCAAATATATGAAATTTAAGGAATCTGTATAAGTGAGTTACTGTGATCTGATTGCTTAAGAACATGCATGTTAGGCATTTTTCTTTTATTGTGATAATTTCCCCTTTGAGCCAAACATTACTAAGACTCAAAGTGGAAATTGACTCTAATCTATCAGTCCGTTGGCTTTGATCTGCTGTTGTTAAAATTTTCGGATGATTTAGGGCTTCTCTTGTCGGGTTTTAGATTAGATTAAGTACCTTGGAAAAGAAAAAGGCAAAATAGGCAGCACATTTGTGCTTATCCATATGATTCTGGACTCAGACCAGAGTTTGTCTGCTATTTATGTTGCATTTTCGTCAATTAGTTGATCTTCAGCATATGATTATGTTAGCTTGCCTAGTTTCTTGTTCAGCTCAACCTTAAATTTCTGTGTCCTAGATCAAGGAGTTCATGTTCTTTTTTTAAATCCTTTTTTTGGATAAGGCCAAAAGGTAAAAGTACTTAAACTTGTATACCCTATGGTTTATCTACTTTTGTATCTTTTGTTCCCTATATGTTATTCCTCTAAGTTTTTGACGTAGAAAACTTGTTCCACTTCTATAGGCTGTAATTCCGCTGACCACCCCACCCCCACCCCACCCACCCACACACACACACACACAAAAGAAAGAAAAAAGACTTTCTTATTGCTGGAAATACAAATCTTCGGCACTGGAGTAGAGTTGGCTCAGTAAATCTGATATACTCATATTGACAGGTGTTTTCGTTCAAAATCAGAGGAGCTTACAATATGATGGCAAAACTCCCTAAAGAGCAGTTGGAAAAGGGGGTTATATGCTCATCAGCTGGAAACCATGCACAAGGTGTTGCATTATCCGCTCAGAGACTTGGCTGCGATGCTGTGATTGCCATGCCTGTTACAACACCAGAGATCAAAGTTAGGATTGTTGAATTACACTTTTGGTTTGATAGCTTCCATTTTGAATGAATCCTGTTATTTTGAGGTTATTCATTTTTCTGAAACCACGTTCTTCTTTGAGCAGTGGAAATCAGTTAAGAGATTGGGTGCTACTGTTGTTCTTGTGGGGGACTCATATGATGAAGCTCAAGCATATGCCAAAGAGCGGGCTGAAGCTGAAGGCCGCACATTTATCCCTCCTTTTGATCACCCAGATGTCATCGTAGGACAAGGTACAGTAGGGATGGAGATAAATCGCCAACTCAAAGATAACATTCATGCAATCTTTGTGCCTGTTGGAGGAGGGGGGCTTATAGCTGGTATTGCTGCTTATTTGAAAAGGGTTGCCCCTGATATAAAGATTATTGGAGTTGAACCACTTGATGCAAATGCGTTGGCATTATCATTACAGCATGGTCAGAGAGTAATGCTGGACCAAGTTGGGGGTTTTGCAGATGGTGTAGCTGTTAAAGTGGTTGGTGAAGAGACTTATCGTATCTGCAAGGAATTAATAGATGGCGTAGTCCTAGTTGGTCGTGATGCTATATGTGCATCTATAAAGGTTAGCCACCATCTTTTATTTACATGTTGGTCTTCATCTGGATTAAATCTTTTGCCAACTGGTTTTTACTGAGGACTAAATTTCTCAATGCTTGTATATGTGCTCCCTGAAGCACTACCGGTCAAATGAGACTAACAGTTGAACATTTTTTGTCAGTTACCTCTCTTTCTTTCCAAGAAAGTATCACACATCCCTCGTTTGTTATATATATGATGATACTATGTATCAATGCTTTATAAGAAACATTCTGGAAAAAACATAAAAAATTGTAGGAAGCTATGAAGTCGATGCCAACATAGAACTTCTGTCTAATGAAATGTTTATCTTAGATATATACATGGTCATTTTTCATGCAGAAAGTCTAATAACTGTTGGATAGACAGCTTTCTATTGCATGAGTTGTAAAACTTTTTATGTAACAGTCATTGCTCATTTGTATAGGACATGTTTGAAGAGAAAAGAAGCATACTAGAGCCTGCAGGTGCACTTGCGCTTGCTGGAGCCGAGGCATACTGCAAGTACTATGGCCTCAAGGGTGAAAATGTAGTAGCAATAACTAGTGGAGCCAACATGAACTTTGACAGGCTTAGATTGGTAACAGAACTCGCAGATGTTGGTAGACAGCGGGAAGCTGTTCTTGCTACTTTTATGCCAGAAGACCCAGGAAGCTTCAAAAAGTTCGCTGAAATGGTGGGTCACCTTGAGCAATTAAATATGGATTTTAAAGTAGTGCACTTTTGAGTTACCAGTTTCCCCAAAAAAAAAAAGTAGCACACTTTTGACTAGCAGACTGAAACATTAACTTGATTACAGGTAGGACCAATGAATATCACTGAATTCAAGTACAGATACAATTCTGATAAAGAAAGAGCTCTTGTACTTTACAGGCAAGGTCTCCTTGATCTTTTAAAGAGATTTTTGGTTCATTTTAGCGTTAATTTTAGTATTTATTAACACAAACACTTATTCATGAAAGGACATCAACTAATTATTAAATATTTCCAGTTATTTGCCTCTCTATCAATCTGTTATGTAACCTATGGTAAAGCCAATGTTGTTAAATTTTATTTAATTAAAGCCAACTTTATTCATTGTTTCATGGCCTTTTTTTAATGTGCAGTGTTGGACTTCACACAATATTAGAACTTGAAGGAATGGTGGAGAGGATGGAATCAGCAGATCTGCAAACCATTAATCTTACAGACAATGACTTGGTCAAAGATCATCTTAGGCATTTGGTAATGTTTTAGGTCTCCTTTATCATGTTGATATTTTTCTTTTGTATAGAACTGTATGTATAATTACTCTATTCATTTGAATATTTTAGCTTTTATTACTATATTAAGAAACTTGATGACAATTTACCGTAATGAAATAATGTTTTTCTCATGAGATTTTCAATTCTTAAGAGTAGATTTGCGGAGAGATTAGGTTTAACTCCTTTGTTTAATGGATTATGTGGTGTTCATTGGATATTGATCTCTCTCTCTCTCCCCAGATGGGTGGTAGAACAAATGTTCATAGTGAGCTTTTGTGTCGATTCACTTTTCCCGAGAAGCCTGGTGCTTTGATGAAGTTTTTAGATGCTTTCAGTCCACGTTGGAATATAAGTTTGTTTCATTATCGTGCACAGGTAATATTGAATCTCATTCTTCTAGTTTAGTTCTTCCCCTTTGTTGGTGTTGGTCTGTAGTTTATCTGCTATTATATTGGATTAATTTGTTTGATCTTTTCTTTCGTGCTGAAAGGGAGATACTGGTGCAAATGTGCTAGTCGGGATCCAAGTTCCACAGGATGAGGTAGTTGAGTTTGAGGGACGGGCAGACAATCTTGGTTATGAATATGCAGTGGAGAGTCTCAATGAGGCATACCAGCTCATAATGCATTGAAAAAGGTGTTGCCTGTTATGGCTTGTTCTAGGACCTCATTGCAAAGAAATAACGTGGTATTCGCGGACTTCACTTTCTCCTGGTTAGTCAGATATTCTGAATCCTCCTCATCAATGGAAGATGCCTGTTTCATATACAACCAGTGTACTAGATGATTTTGGGCTAGTCTTTATCTTGTGTATATAAGCTATTTGTGTGTTATCTAATGGCCTCTACTTCCATGAATAAACCATTTCACTTTAAAGCTAATCTTAGGAGTTCTTTCTTCTGTTTCTACTTCGGCCTTCAATCCCAACTTCATCACGTTGTTCTATTAAAAATATCTTTGTTTCTGGTGGTTGTTTTGTTTTAGTTTTTGGTCCGTCTTTCTTTTTGTCGGGTGTGTTTAGATTTGTTCACGTTGTCTTGTTAGCGTTATGGAACCAAAGTTGAGCCTTCTTGTAGAGCTAAGAAACCGAAGGCAGATCCTATAAAAAGTCTAATAAGTACAGAGGAATCCTTTTTCTTCTATTCAAGTTTAGCTCTTCGTTAACGGTCAATTTATCCTGAATACTTTTAACATGTGAACCTACTACTTCTGGTATGCCTACTGATATCCATTTGAACTTTTGTTGTTTTTAAGTTGTGAGTAAAAGTAAAATTTTATTTTCACTCGACTCGAAGTCTGCACTTTCATGCCCAAGCATCTAAATGTCACTCTCTATATAGAAGCTTAAATAGTATTTTGTATTTCATTTGCTCCTATTGAGCAGCTTCTCATTTTACCATATGATATCATCCTTCGGAAAATCTGAAGGGGGGAAAAGAAGAAAAGAACAAAAGAGAAACCTGCATAGTCGAGGATCAGAACTTCCTGTAGTTCACTCTCTTCTTGTTACTTTTTCATTCTTCTCAACGACTACAGTCTACAGGTACCAATTATCATACATTGTAACCTAGTTAGCTCTGTATGTCACTCCTCATACCCAGTACAACATCTCGTTAATATGAACACCCAAATCCCACATACCAGCATTTCGAGTTCAACTGCCTGCAGTGTGTATATAGGAGTTTGCTGTGGATCTTGCCTTGAAACAAATTTCACCAGGAGCAAGTTAGGGACGTCCACAAGGGCGAGCTTAAATTTGTTACTCTTTATCAACATATATAAATGCAGAATGCATGTTTAAGTATGGAGGCAATATAACTCATTCAATTTAATCATTTGCTCCATCTGCTCTCTACTCTTATCTTAAAAGAGAAAAAAATAGTTCTTGTTATGGTCATACAAGGTCTTTTAGCAGGTATTGTGCATTAGGATACCTTATAAATAGCAAATTTATAAGAAATATTATACACTAAAGATTATTAATGGAATAGTCTTTCCTAGCATGATATGATTTAGTCTATTGAAAAGTTAGTGAAATATTGTAAATTTTGCAACCTAGGAACCAAAGACTCAAAAATAAGTCATCTTGAAGTCTTAAATCATTTTGAGGCAAAGAAGCAAGTGGGAAGGGAATCCTTAGCGCAATGGTAAAAGTTCGCTCCGTGTGAACTACATGGGTTCGAGTAGTGGACCCAGACCAAACTGTAGTTCTCATGGCCCATTTGGTTGCTCAGTTCCTCAAAAAGCTACTGATGCTTGTGCCAAGGTAGGCTACCGGGATGTGTCCCTACCTTGAATCATGTGTGAATGTGGTATGCTTTATACCGCAGGTTGTCCTTTTTTAGGCAAAGAATCAAATGGCCTAGAGCTACAATACGTTTATGGTTCAGCAGAAACCATTGTTTTGGGATGAATCTGTTTACATATGTGCAACAAATAAGTAGAGATAGATATACCTTTCACAGCTCACTACGTCAAAATTCTGAATCCACTGAAATAGACATTGTGCCAATTTGGCTAAACATAGTCTTTTGAACTTTGTACACCCAAATACCCTATAACCATCTTTCAGTCACTAACTGAACTCAAAAATTATAAAGAAAAAAGACGTATAACTTGTGTATATATGAAAATATCTAAATATATACACTTCTTGGCGTGTGTTCATTTTGTTTCGACTTGCAAATGGTAAAGTGAAAATGAAGGAAACAAATATATTACTAGTATTTATGTCACTATATTAAAGGATCCATACCATAAGCTCCTTGCCTAGTGTCATGCTTCTATTTCTTCTTCTGTTACCCAGTGATATCTGCCTTAGGCCTCGATTAAATTTGAATTTATGCATTGCAGGGCTCATTCCTAGTATTATCGCTCCCAACAGGATTTTTTCAATTCTCAGATGCTCGAATCCGAGACCTATGGTTAAAGGTGAAGAGATCCAAAATCATTCCACGACAACCTATGTTGATAGTGTCATCCTTCTAAGTTACTTATGTCAACAATTTGCAAATCTCCATGCAAATAACAAGAAAAAATAAATGCTACTTCTACTTTGCCTATTCTATATAGAGTTAAAAGCTTTTTTTGCAAATAACAAGAAAAAATAAATGCTACTTCTACTTGGCCTATTCTATATAGAGTTAAAAGGTTTTTTTTTTTTTTTTTTTTTTTTTTATAATAATACTAGGGAAAAAGCAAAGGAATATTGAGTTACTGATGGAGTTTGAACCCTCCACTTCAACTTCGAAGGCAGGAAACTCATCAAGTGAGTGACACATGTCCTCGAGTTAAAGTTCTATACATTAACTGTGTAAAATAAATTAAAACAATCGTGTCACTTATAGGATAATTACAAGTAAATCTATTTAATAAGCATTGATTTGTAATTTAAATTAAAAGGTAGCAAGTAACAAATTATAAAAGTTTTGATGGGGAGAATTATGTTAGCAACTTATGATAAATAAAACTTATTTGAAGATGAATTAAAAGTCTTTAACAACTGTATAACTTAAAAGTTAAAACATGGTATGTTTTCAACATCCCACAACTCCTCTTGGTTAGTAGTGATAGTCATTTCTAAGTAGGCATGTGCTTGGTTATGTTTAATTACGTTTAAATATTTTAAGTAGGTACGTTTATCGTAGGATGGTTGAAATTCCTTTATCTTTAATTAAACATTTCGAATTTAAACTCTTGAAAATAGAAAAAATCTTATTGACAGCAGGATCTTGCAATACGCAGACTTCTATTACGGATATCAGATACCGTGCAGAAAATTTAAAAAAAAAACAAAGTATCTCTTGATTGCACTTTTCCTAAAAGGCTAAAAGGCTAAAAAGCAAAATCTAGATTACAATTATAAAGGAAGGAAGATATACACTGAACACTAGATGGTAAGGAATCAAATTACTCAAAAAAAAATTACAATTTTTTTACCATACATTAAGGAAATTTCATATATTATTATTATATATATACCAAAGCCAAACTTTTACAACTTTCTTCCACAAAGGAACAAGAAAAGTAAAGGGGAAAAAAAAAAGAATAACAAAAAGAATGAATTCAAATTCTTTAAAGGTTTTATGGTTTATTTTGCCATTATTTTTGGTTGCTGCTTTTGTTGTTATCAATAATCCACAAGGTTCCAAATTTTGGCTATCAATTTCTCACCATCATTATTTAGAGACTCTCAATAATGGTTCTCCAACAAAGGTGAGTTTTATTTACAAAAAATATTATTATTAGTACTTTTTGTTAATATATATTTGTTGTTTAGCTATAGAATTTGTCCATCGCTAATTCTTATTTTTCTAATAGTGATCATCGACACTTCATTCTACAAACATTGTGGTGACTAAAATATTGATATTTAATCATTCGAGTCTTGGGTATGAAAAAATGTACTACCAAATGGTGTCCTTTCGACGCAATTCTGAATTAGTCGGACTTCAATGCAAGTACCGAATACCGAGTGAGAAACTGAAAAAAACACATTCATCTTTTCTCCTTTGCTATGAAATTAATAATTGGATTTTTTTTAGAGCTGTTAATAGCTGATTTTAATTTCTTGATCAAGAATTTGATACTAGCTATCCATTAATGACCTTGGCAAAAAAAAAAAAAAATCTTACCTTAATTAGGACTTGTGATCTTGAAATGACTCTTAAATTTAATGAATTTATTTATATTCTTACCGCTAAGAATCCATTGCAATTTTGAATTATATACTCATAATTAAATCATTTTTTTTTTTAAATTTTAGTGATATAATTCATGCATATACCTAAGTTCCATTTTTAAAATGCTAGGTTTAGCTGAACATGAGTATATCTCAGTGTGACACACCTATAAGTTCACGTGAACTCAATTAATTTTGTCCGAATTTTTTTATATATATTATATATAATTTTGTTCGAATTTTGTTATATATATTATATATAATTTGATTTTTCTGTAGAAACTTATAAATTTCAAATCCGAATCGCCCTATTTCTATTTCATGATGACCATAACCCTTTAAATTTACTAATTAATTGCTTATTTGTTGTTAACCTTATAGGCAATTAATGAGAAGGATGAGGTCCCTATTATTAATGTAAATAAGAGCACAACAACACCAAAAATATTTAGCAAAATAGAGAAATTGGAAGCAGGACTTGCAAGATCTAGAGCTGCAATATTATTATTAAGACAAAACAAAAGCAATCATATAGAAGAAGAAGAAGAAGAATATATCCCTCATGGTCCTATGTACTTGAATGCTACTTCCTTCCACAGGTATGTTGTATAATATTGTACCATTCACTGCTAATTAATTTGTCCTCTGTACTCGTTTGATTTGAATTCAAGTTATGATAGAATCAATTATTCTGCTATATATTGTTTCTTGTTTATTGATTATTTGGTTTGTTATATAGAAATAACATGTATGGTATATTTTATGAGTAGAAGTTATTCGTTTACAAAAATATCATCCACCTTATTCAGTAGAAAAAGGGGTTTGAGGCAGTGGTGTAGCCACATATAACTCAGGGTGGCCAGTCGGACACCGTTCGTCAAAAAATTATAAAAGCAAATATTATTTTTCATTCTTATATATATTAATTCTTGAACACCCTTAACGAAATTTCTGACTTCGTCACTGATTTGAGGTATCTCAAGGGTATTTTTTTCATCATTTTTACTAATTTATCGGGATAACTAATTTCGGTGCTATTATTCCACCCTCCAATGGATATAAAATAATCCGGAGTCTGGTGTTTAAGTTATAATTGATATAATATGTATAAATAATATATCAAAAACTCAATAAGCTATATTTTTTAGAACTCAGAATTCATAAATTTAAAATTCTGACTCTATCTAACCGATTCATTTCTAAAATGTGTAGGAGCTATTTGGAAATGGAGAAAAAATTCAAGGTATATGTGTACAAAGAAGGTGAGCCCCCATTATATCATTTTGGTCCATGCAAACATACATATGCTATTGAAGGTTATTTTATTCAAGCAATGGAAGTAAGCAAATTCAGAACAGAAAATCCAAACAAAGCTCATGTATACTTCTTGCCATTAAGTGTTACAATGTTAATTGAATTCATATATGTGGCTGAATCACATGAATGGGGTCTCATGAAGAACACAACAATGGATTATGTTAATGTCATTTCTCAAAAGTATCCTTATTGGAATAGAAGTCTTGGTGCTGATCATTTCATGCTTGCTTGTCATGATTGGGTAAGTGTCTTGAATTTATTTTATAATGTCGGTGTATATAAATTAAGTAGAACGTTATTTATATAACAATTGGTTCTCTCTCAAAAAAATGATTGAATTTGGAGTACGACAGACAAAGTACTCGAATAGATACTTTACTACAAGCATCGTCTTATTGTTTTTCATTTATCTGTCTTTTGACTTGATATGAAATTTAATAGTAAAATCATACTCTTCCTTTATTCCTCATTTGGTATAGTCTTGAGAGGTAGCCTTTGTAAAATTAAAATTAAAATAAATATTGAAACTTTTTGAATATTATAGTTTATCCCTTTTAATTTATGTGATATTATTTTTTATATATTTAGAATATTCAATAATAAAATTCTCATTTTACTATTAACGAGAAGCTTTTATAGTCATACAAATATTATGTCATGGTTAAGATTAAAAATTTCAATTACGTATTTTTTTTTACTGAAACTTAATATTGAATCAAATTATATGTCACATAAATTGAAACGAATGGAGAATTGTATTCGCGATAACTAGTGCCAAGCTCACATGTATAATATTCTTTAATAATAGTCCTCTCTATAGATAATTGTCGTGTGATACTTTACGTTATATCTCTGGGATGTAGCGATAAAGTTTGTATGCATTCTATATCCTTTTCAGATGTCATCCATGAGATTACACTGAATATATTATTGTTGTTGATGTATACCGTATTAAATGACCTTTTTTAAATATATTTTTAATAATAGTATCTTATTCTTGATTTAATTTGTGTTATTATACAGGGCCCTGAAATTTCCTTTGCTATACCACACTTGTACAAAAACTCAATTAGAGCTTTATGCAATGCAAATACCTCAGAAAAATTCAATCCAACAAAGGATGTTTCAATTCCAGAAATCCACCTCCCTTTAGGCACAACCAAAGGCCTACTCGGCGGTCCATCGCCCTCCGATCGCCCCGTTCTCGTGTTCTTTGCTGGAGGTGTTCATGGTCCAATTAGGCCAATTTTGTTACAACATTGGGAAAATAGTAAAGATGAAGATGTTCAAATTCACAAGTACTTACCAAAAGGTGTTTCATATTATGACATGATAAGAAAGAGTAAATATTGTATATGTCCAAGTGGATATGAAGTTGCAAGTCCAAGAATGGTTGAGGGACTTTACATGGGATGTGTACCTGTCTTAATTAAGGATAATTATGTGACACCTTTTAGTGATGTACTTGATTGGGACACATTTGTTGTTACAATTCATGTTAAGGATGTTGCTAATCTTAGGAAAATTCTTATGGATATTCCTCAAGATAAGTATTTGGAGATGCAAAAGAGGGGAATTCAAATGAGGAGGCATTTTGAGGTTAATTCACCTCCAAAAAGATATGATGTGTTTCATATGATTCTCCATTCAATTTGGCTTCGAAGACTTAATTTTCGAGTTCACCATGTTGATGAATCTTGAATTTAAAATTTTGGTTTGTGAGAGAGGAAAGTATCGATTTTAAGTATAAATGTAGTTTTTTTTGGAGGGTTGTGTTTTTACAATTCTTGATTTTGCTAAAATAGATCGATATATATTGTTATACATCATACGTGTGCACCATTATGAACTAAATAAGAGCTATTATGCTTTATTTGATTGGATGTGATATTGAGTTGTGTTTATGTAGCGATTGGATGAAAATGTTTAAACGGTTGACCAATTAACAATCCTGTTTTTGAATATGCCATAGTTATTTTCGAAAAAATCATCATTTTGAATAACAATAAAATTTGTGAAAAGTGATTAAAGACAAATGAATTAAGATCGATCATGTTCAGCCAAAACACCTAGGCAGTGCGTCAATACAAGAAAATTATAGTTTTTGCACGTTCCCTGTCAGGAGTCTAGCTTGTAGCTCAACTTGAGTGCATTTGGATCTATGTCTACCTTAGCAATCGTGGAGAAATCCCTTGCTTGGTTTGGAAGAGGTCGGGGATTAACATCCGGTCTCACGATACTTTTAAGGAAACTTACATAGATATGCTATATTAAGAAAAATATTTACCATCTGTAGCAATAACATTTTTTTCATACTTTTACGATTCTAAGCCCATGGGCTAGCCCACCCAACCTAAAGCTTTACCATTGTAATAATATGGTCTAAAGATTAGTATAAAGCACATAAAATCCATATATTTGGGGGCTAGTTACATCCTATCTCGGAAGTTTCCCTAGTTATAAAAATCCAAATTTTTCATTGCTCTCGGATACATTCCTTGGTTGTCCGATACATTGCAAATGATACGTTATTTAATGTGAGGGATGAACCTGAGAGGGGATAAAGACGTATCCGAGAAGAGATTTTTGTAATTTTTGTAAATGGTAGAAAATTTTAAAGAATATGATATGTTAAGTTGTGTATTTTTGTAATTTTCTCTAAAGGTTATTGGACTGGCCCAATAAATGGTGCAGCCTTTAGACATGACATTGGGCTTACGGTAGATTTGCTGTTATTTTGGGCCCAATATTTCATACAGTTTCTAGTCCACTATAAGGGTTTGTTGACTAGGGTTTATTTTCTCCATTTTTGGAACATCCCTACGGAGAAAGCTCGCAGCTGTATCAACAATGGTGCTCAAGTAAATCCTCTACCTTTCTCCTTGACTTTTTATATGTTTTATGCATATATTAGAATGCTGTATATATACCCCTATTTTTTTAATTTTTTTTTTGCATTTTGTTTGTAAATTCCGTGTATTCAGAGATTGATCGTAGTTAGATCATTTGTAACTTTGTTTTGATTATCAATTATCATACATAAACTTGTATCTATGGCGTTTTTTTGGTTTTCGTTCAGTAACATGTAAGTACCTGTTTTGTGTCCATTTCGTTCGTTTGCTAATCGGAGTATAAGTTCTAAGTAGAGTAGTAGATTTAATTCTTCCTTAAAAATTTCTTATGAAATGTGAACCTGTAGCAATAAGAAATTCTCCTGCTTCATTGTTGTATTTGGTGAGGTTGAATGTTGCTTTCAGAGCGTTCATTTTTGCCAAGCTAGTTCTTAAGAGATTTGAAAAACTAATTTTCAATATCATAGGAAAATATGAACTGTTTTAGCAGAGCAGAAACTCGAAAAATAGTTTGCACATTAAGTTTTTGAAAGTTTTCAATAGACTACACCTGTGTTTGCAGACTGTGGCAATAAATTTACTAGCTGCTGCTCGGTTCCTTTAGTTTGGATTTTTCTCCCTGTATTACACAGAAGTAAAGTATAAGTGATTAATATCAATGGTTTTATTCTTGATTTTGATTTCAGGACGGAACTTTGTCGTTTTAGTGGTGCCAAGATATATCCTGGGAGGGGCATCAGATTTATTCGTTCAGATTCTCAGGTAATTTCTTGAGAGAACTTACAATCTTCTTCCTTGTGATTGTGACTTAGTGGAACGTGTTAGTGTCATGTTTTCTTATCTATTTTGCACTTTTATTTTGTCTTAGGTGTTCCTATTTGTCAACTCAAAATGCAAGCACTACTTCCACAATCGCCTGAAGCCTTCAAAACTTACATGGACAGCTATGTATAGGAAGCAACACAAGAAGGTTAGTGTTAATAAAGCTCCATTGATCAAAATATTTAAGCTTCATTTTGCTTGAAAATCTGCTACATAAAATTACCAAGTTGAAGGATAGATATATTGATCCTGCAGTGAGATCATAATTAGTCTGTATGGGAATTTTCTGTTTCTTCAGCTCTTGCCAAATTTGTGTCATGGCAGAGTCCTCTTCACCTTTGCCATCTTCTGGATAACTGTTTGTATATTCTTATGTCTTCTTGTAAAAATTGCATTCTTTTTTTTATGGTGGCATTAGGATATTGCACAAGAAGCTGCAAGGAAGAGGCGACGCACAACAAAGAAGCCTTACTCCAGGTCCATTGTGGGTGCAACCTTGGAGGTCATCCAGAAGAAGAGAACTGAAAGGCCAGAAGTTCGAGATGCTGCTAGGGAGGCTGCTCTCCGGTTAGTTACTACCATTTCTTGCATGCCAATCCCTTATATTTAGCCTGTGCATTGTATCAGGTTTTGTCAGATAATACATGCAAAAATACTTGTAAACAATGAATT
>JAJONR010012150.1:0-16091 GCA_029582245.1 Solanum etuberosum | reverse complement strand
AGGAGGAATAGAAATAGGCTGGGTATCTGGAAGGAGATCAATTCCAAAGTCGATTTCCCTTTTGGGAGGAACTCCGGGAAGATCTTCTGGAAACACTTTTGGGAACTCATTAACTACTAGAACTGACTCAAGAGTTGGGGTTTCGGAGCTTGAATCCTGAACCCGAACTAGATGATAGATATACCCTTTGGAAATCATCCTTCTGGCCTTAATGTAAGAAATGAATCGACCCATAGGCGTTAAGCTACTACCCTTCCATTCTAAGATTGGTTCATCTGGAACTTGGAAACGAACAATCCTAGTTCTACAATCGACTGAGGCATAACAGGAATGTAACCAATCCATGCCTAGAATGATATCAAAGTCTACCATTTCTAACTCTATAAGATCTGCTGAGGTGACTTTTTGAGAGACTGTGATAGGGCAATTTCTGTATACCCGTCTAGCTATAACTGGTTCACCGACTGGAGTAGAGACTGAGAAGGGTTCTGAGAGAGTTTCTGGACTAACATTGAAGTTGACTGCTAAATAAGGAGTTATAAAGGAAAGAGTAGCCCCTGGATCTAACAAAGCATAAACATCTAAGTCAAAGACTCGTAACGTACCAGTGACCACATCAGGAGAATCTTCCTGATCCTGGTGAGCCTGAAGAGCATACAACCTGTTTTGGTGCTGACCGCCACCTGTACCAAATAGGTTACCCTGCTAAGTCGGGCGACTTGATGGTGCTGCTGAAGTTGTTGACTGAGCTCTACCATTATTACCTCCTTGACCCTATTTAGAAGAAGGACAATCTCTCCACCTATGACCAGACTGACCACACCCAAAACATCCTTCCTTTCCTGCAAGACACTTTCTCAGATGGTTCTTACCACACTTAGGACAAGTTGGGTAGGTTCTGGTAACTGAAACACTCCCTGAGACTTAGAGCCTGATGCCCTACCTTTCTGATCCTCTGGAGGATGGAACACTAGCTGATGAAGGTACTGGGGCTGAAGATTTCTGCTGGAACTGATAGCGATTTCCACCACCCGATTTCTGTTGAGAAAACTCATAGCTGCCTGTCCTAGCCTTTTTGTTCTCCTTAGCCTGTTCTCTAAGCTTATCTCCCTCAACCTGCTGAGCATGAGTCATGAGCCTAGAGATGTTCATATTTTCCAGCAACATAGCATTTCTGCAATCTGTTTTCACTAAGTCTGACACTTCATACATAAACTTGTTCATCTGAGCCCTGGAGTCAGCAGCCATGTGAGGAGCATACCTGGAGAGTTGGGTGAACTTGAGTCCAAACTCTTGGACTATCATGTTACCTTGCCTCAAGTTCATAAACTCCTGAGTTCTTGCCTCCCTCAACTCTTTTGGGAAGAACCTGTCCAGAGATGTCTCACAAAAGCATTCCCAAGTGATAAGAGCTGCATCTGTACCCCTGTTCTCTTTCCATTGAGTATACCAGATATGAGCTACATCCTTAAGCTGATAGGATGCCAACTCAACCTATCATTACCTGTTACCTGCATTACTTCAAACCTTACCTCGCTGCATCAACACACAACCTAGGCCGACTCTGTACGCATCACAATAGATAACATAACCGTCTAAACCCTCTAGTAGAGTTAAAACCGGAGCTATAGTCAACCTAGTTTTCAGTTCTCCAAAACTCTTCTCACAATCATCTGACCACTGAAATTTGACCTTTTTCTGAGTCAACTTAGTCAATGGATGAAAATCCCTCCATGAACCTTCTGTAATAACCTGCTAAACCAAAGAAACTTCTGATGTCTATAGGAGAGGTAGGTCTGGGCCATTGTTTCACTGCTTCTATTTTCTGAGAATCCACTCAGATCCTTTCGCTAGATACTATATGCCCAAGGAAAGCAGCTGATTGTAACCAAAACTCACATTTGCTAAACTTAGCAAACAACTAGCGATCTTTGAGAGTTTGCAGAACAACTCTCAAATGAATCGCATGTTCTTCCTCATTCCTAGAGTAAATGAGGATATGATCAATAAAGACGATAACAAACAAGTCCAAATACTGCTTGAATACCCTGTTCATTAAATCCATGAAAGCTGCGGGAGCATTTATTAGTCTAAATGACATAACTACAAATTCATAATGACCATACCGAGTTCTAAAGGCTGTTTTCGGAATGCCACTATCTCTGACTCTGAGCTGATGATAACCGGATTTGAGGTCTATCTTCGAAAAATGACTAGCACCCTAAAGTTGGTCAAACAAGTCATCAATCCTGGGGATGGGATACTTATTCTTGATTGTGACTTTGTTCAACTGCCGATAGTCAATGCACATACTTAGAGAACCATCTTTCTTTTTCATAAGAAACACTGGTGCACCCCATGGCGAAATACTAGGTATGATGAAGCCCTTATCTAGAAGTTCTTTCAACTGCTCTTTCAATTCCTTAAGCTCTGATGGAGCCATTCTGTAAGGAGGAATAGAAATAGGCTGGGTATCTGGAAGGAGATCAATTCCAAAGTTGATTTCCCTTTCGGGAGGAACTCCGGCAAGATCTTCTGGAAACACTTTTGGGAACTCATTAACTACTGGAACTGACTCAAGAGTTGGGGGTTTCAGAGCTTGAATCCTTAACCCGAACTAGATGATAGAGATAACCCTTAGAGATCATCTTTCTAGCCTTAAGGTAAGAAATGAATCGACCAATAAGCGCTAAGCTACTACCTTTCCATTACAAGATTGGTTCATCTGGAAACTGAAAACGAACAATCTGAGTTCTACAATCGACTGAGGCATAACAGGAATGTAACCAATCCATGCCTAGAATGATATTGAAATCTACCATTTCTAACTCTACAAGATCTGCTGAGGTGACTTTCTGAGAAACTGTGACAGGGCAATTTCTGTATACCCGTCTATCTATAACTGGGTCACCAACTGGAGTAGAGACTGAGAAGGGTTCTGAGAGAGTTTATGGACTAACATCAAATTTGACTGCTATATAAGGAGTTACGAAGGAAAGAGTAGCCCCTGGATCTTATAAAGTATAAATATCTAAGTTAAAGACTCGTAACGTACCAGTGACCACATAAGGAGAATCTTCCTGATCCTGGTGAGCCTGAAGAGCATACAACCTGTTTTGGCACTGACTGTCACATGTACCAGATGAGTTATCCTGCTGAGTCGGGCGACCTGCTGGTGCTACTGAAGTTGTGGACTGAGCTCTACCACTATTACCTCCTTGCCCCTACTTAGAAGAAGGACAATCTCTCAACATGTGACCAGTCTGACCACACCCAAAACATCCTTCCTTTCCTGCAAGACACTCGCCCGTATGGTTCTTACCACACTTAGGACAAGTTGGGTAGGTTTTGGTACCTGAAACACTCCCCTGAGACTTTGATCCTGATGCCCTACCTTTCTGATCCTTTCAGAACCTGGAGGATGGAGCACTAGCTGCTGAAGGTGTTGGGGCTGAAGACTTTTGCTGAACTTGCGAGCAATTTCCACCACCAGATTTCTGTTGAGAATACTCATAGCTGCCTGTCCTAGCCTTTTTGTTCTCCTTAGCCTATTCCCTAAGATTATCTCCCTCAACCTTCTAAGAATGAGTCATGAGCCTAGAGATGTTCATATTTTCGAGCAACATAGCATTTCTACACTTTGTTATTACTAAGTTTGACACTCCATACAGAAACTTGTTCATTTGAGCCCTGGAATCGGCAACCATGTGAGGAGCATACCTTGAGAGTTGGGTGAACTTGAGTCTGCACTCTTGGACTGTCATGTTACCTTGCCTCAAATTCATGAACTCTTGAGCTTTTGCCTCCCTCAACTCTCTTGGGAAGAACCTATCCAGAAAAGTCTCACTAAAGCATTCTCAAGTGATAGGAGCTGCATCTGTACCCTAGTTCTCTTTCTATTGAGTATACCAGATATAAGCTACATCCTTAAGCTTATAGGATGCCAACTTTACCCTATCATTACCTGTCACTTGTCTCACTCCAAAGATTTTCTTGACCTCATCTATGAAGTTTTGGGGATACTCACCAATCTGTGATCCTAAGAAATCAGGCGGATTCATCCTAACAAAATCACGAACTCTAGCTGCAGCTGACCCAACATTAGAATTTGCAGTAGATGGAACCTGCTGATTTTTCTGGTTAGTCACACTCTGAGACAAAAGTTGGATAGCGTTTCAAAACTCTACATTCAAAACTTCCTGATCTAGGATCGGAGGAGCTGCGTTAGCTCTACGAGGAGGCATGATCTGAAACGTATAACGATGAGTTAGAGAGAGATCATACCAATGCACGATAAGAATATCAAAAAAGTGAGGCTTTCCTAAAACACTTCGTAGCTTCCCCCTCATTAGATGTGGTGCACTTCACACTAATGAAAAGGAATCTACTTAGTGAGGCATTCAGACATCCTAGGACACTTAAACCTAATGCTCTGATACCAAGCTTGTCACACCCCGAGCTACCCCCAAGACGCGGACATGGGACCTAGGATCACGAGTGACCCCAAGCTAACCCTGCTGGCATAACATAAGCATACTATGATAACTGAAATAAGATAATTATGTGCGGAAGCTTAAAACATGACATAAACTGAAATGATGGGGAATACCCATAAAATATCTGAATATATAAAACTGAGAGTTTAACAACAACTGAAAAGTCAAACTTAAATTCTAAAGATAATTCTAACTATGTCTGAAATAAAGCCTCTAACTGACTAGAGATGCTAGGGCATGCCCCAGCTAAATCTAGCAAAACTGAAACTAAGACTGAAAGTAGAAAGATAATTATGTCAATCGTCCTTGAAGAATGGGGACTCACCACTGATGCTGCTGGACTGAAGATCGGAAATCGATCTATGCGTGATCTGGATGCTGAGGGCCTAAAGCTACATCACGAGAAGATGTAGCACAGAGTATGCGTCAGTACTTGAAAGGTACTGAGCATGCAGGACAGAATAAAGAGGAAGAATAACATAACTGAACAAAGCATATAACTGAGCAGTGATATGACATAAGCATGGTACTATACTGAGAATACTAAACATGAACTAACTGAATGCAATGACCAAGTTTATAGCATGCTGAGACTGAAATCTAACTGTAACTGATAACATGGTCAATGCAATAGAATTTGACTGTGAGGGAGCTACTAATAACCGACATAAAACCACATGAGCTAAATGTGGAGTCCGATGTATACACCCCATCGAGAGGAACCAATATGCCCTTCCAGAGGTATAGAGGCATGACTAGCGTGATCACTAAAATGATGCCCATAGAGGGGAGTTACAACCTATGGGGCACGTAGTTCTGGGGCTATGAGGGTGACTGACCCTAGTCCTACTCGATATTAAGTCTACTCCTAACTAATTATGTAAATAACACATTATGCCTGAATTTCTGTAATACTGGATTGCTCAAAGTACTGACATGCTAACTGAAAATACAACATTAATATACTGATAATGAAACATTCGAATCTGAGGCATGTATATCTGAAATAACTTATCTAGCATGTGTAATTCATGAAATAAAAGAACTACATAGCTAGGGTTCTGAGTTTATGAAAAAATCTACGCAAAATAATACTAAAATCATGATAATCTGATTAGGAACATTAAAGTAACTAATTCATAATGATCTGCTAAAATTCTAAAAACCCTAGGTCTAGATAATATGAAGGGAATCAAGAATCTGACTGAATTCTAGGGACCTAATGGGTGAAAGGAACCCACTAGTGAAATCCCACATACCTAGTGACGAATTCCATGGAGAAATCTTTTGATTTCGGGGTTGGAACTGAGGAAGACTCGCTGCGTTCTTGAACTAGGGCTTGGTCGACTCTTTCTCCTTCTTCTCGTTCAACTTGATGAATTTTAGGAGAATGAGTTGACTTGGATAAGTTCTAATTTAGTTACTTGGCTAAAACTGACAAAAACTACGTAGTTTAGGGGTTAAACGACGTAGTTTAGGGGTCCAACTACGACTCTTGACCACAGACTGTGGTCTGACCTACGGTCCGTAGGTCCTGGCGTAGGTCCAGACTTAGCTGGATTTCCTGGCCCTTTTCTGGGAGGGGCTACAGGTGGTGAACCACGAACCACCTGGACGGACCGTGGGTCACACTACGGTCCGTGGGTGGCAACCGTGGGTTGCACCTGTAACTTCTGAAATCTGCATTTTTTGTCTGTCTAGGATACGGGGTGTTACATATTGTGCCCTGTGAAGACATGAAGAATAAAATAGGGGTTATTGTGCCCTATATGCAACAAGGGGTTATTATGCCCTACAAAGACATGAAAATAAAATAGGGGTTATTGTGCTCTAAAATGTAAACATTGGTTATTGTGCCCTGTGAAAAAATGAGAGTAGATTTTGTTTTTGTAAAAAAAATATGCCCAGTCTTTGAAAATAAAGAATTTTGAAATTCTCTTTCTTTTTTTTTGTTTTTATTCCATTATGAATTTTTACAAAAAAAGACTTAAGTAAATTAATTATTTTTTTAGACCGAGGAACTTTAAAACACTTTTTGGATTATATATATTTTATTTTTTTGGTGAAATTTCTAAAGATAACTCTAATTTTAATCTTTTTAGGATATAAAATTCTATTTAGTGGGACCGAGACCATTGTAGGACTGCTTATGTATACTGCTATAACAAGAATAAAGTGAAACGTTGTTCATGAGATCAAAGATTCTTCTCTTTTATCTTTTTTTCTTTTTTTTGAGCACTAGGCCAGTGGTGTTTGAAATAAAGGATGACACACTTTCATCATCCCATATTGAGAATTCTAATCACGAGGGTGTCAAAACAACTAGTGTTAAATATAGTATCTTTTGATCGAATCTGCATTAACAATTGTGTCGATTGCCCTTCCCTCCATATCTCCTTATTGAAAAGCTCCTTTTGATAACACTTGTTTAACAACGTAAGGGCCTCGCCAATTTGGGGCAAACTTTCCCCTAGCCTCGTGTTGGTGGGGAAGGATGTGTTTCACGACAAGTTGACCGACTTCAAAATTCCTTGGACGTACCTTCTTGTTATAAGTTTGAGCCATCCTTTGCTGATATAATTGACCAAAGCAAATTGCCATCAAATGTTTTTCATCTATCAACACTAATTGTTCTAACCTTGACTTAAACCATTCCATGTCCTCGATTTCTGCTTTAACAATGATTTGAAGAGAAGGGATTTCAACTTCTTTAGGTATGACAACCTCAGTTCCGTAAACCAATAAATAAGGAGTTGCACCGACTAACGTACGGATAGTCGTGAGATATCCCAAGAGAGCAAAAGGTAGTTTTCATACCACTGTCTAGATCCTTGCATCATCCACCTGAGAATCTTCTTGATGTTCGTATTTGTTGTTTCAACAACCCTATTTGCTTTGGGTCGATAAGGGGTTGAATGGCAATGGACGATTTCAAATTGCTCGCAAACTTCCTTCATTAAGTGGTTGTTGAGATTTGTCGCATTGTCTATAATAATGACCTTCGGTATGCAAAAACGGCATGTAATTTTGGAATGAACAAAGTCCACCACTATTTTCTTGGTGAATGATTTGAAAGTAAGAACTTCTACCCATTTGGTGAAGTAGTCAATGGCAACTAGAATAAATCGATGCTGATAAGAAGCTTTTGGCTAAATCGGCCCAATAACGTCCATTCCCCAAGCAACAAAAGGTCACAGAGCAGAAATAGGGTGCAACTCTAAAGGGGGTGAGTGAATCAAGTCGCTATGAATTTGGCAATTAAGACACATGATAACAAAACAGAAGCAATCTCGCTCCATGGCCAACCAATAGTACCCTTCTCGACTAATATTTTTTTCTAGCACATAGTCATTCATGTGTGGGCCACATACACCTGAATGCGCCTCGTTAATAATTTTTTCTGCTTCTTGAATATTCACGCATCGCAATTTATATAAGATTTCCCCACTCAAGAAGAAACCATTGGTGAGTCACCTAATAGTCTTTTTTTATCTTTATTGGCATGTATTGGATATTCTCTTGCCTTCAGGAACCGTTTGATGTCGTGATACCATGGCTCGCCATGCGACTCTGCTTCAATTATATTACAATAACCATGTTGATCCCTAACTTGAGTTTCCAATGGGTCAGTATATGTATTACTTGTGTATGGAAGAATCGAGGCTAGGGTGGCCAAAGCATCAGCCAAATCATTGTGAAACCTAGGAATATATTTGAACTCAATGAACTTGAACCTTTTGTTAAGGTTCTCTAAACATTGTTTGTATGGCATGATCTTAATGTCTCGAGTTTCCCATTCGCCTCAAACTTGTTGAATGAGCAAGTTGGAATCCCTTCAAATCACCAACTCATGCACATCGAGATTTATTTCCATATTTAAACCCATAATGCAAGCTTTGTATTCTGTTGTGTTGTTGGTAGAAAAGAATTGAAGTCGTGTTGTGGCAGGATAATGATGCCCGATTTGTGAGATAAGAACTGCTCCAAATCCTACTCCATTTGTGTTGAGGGCCCCATAAAAATATAACTTCCATACATAACCATCATCGGGAATTTCTTCCTCAATAGAGTTGATCTCTTCATTAGAAAAGTATGTTCTTAGGGGCTCGTATTTATCATTGACCAGATTTTCTTCCAAATGATCGGCCAACGCTTGTGCTTTCATAGCAGTGCGAGAGACATACACAATGTCAAATTCTGTAAGCAAAATCTGCCATTTTCCCAACCTACCTGTTGACATGAGTTTTTGAAAAATATATTTCAAAGGGTCCATTTGAGATATGAGGTAGGCCGTGTAGGACAAAAGATAGTGCTTCAATTTTTGGGCAACCCAAGTTTAGGCACAACACGTCTTTTATGATAGAGTATATTTTACCTCATAGTTTGTAAACTTCTTGCTAAAATAATAAATGACTTGTTCTTTTTTTTTCCTGTGACATCGTGTTATCCTAGAACGCAACCAAAATAAATTATACATCATTGAGAGATATAAAAATAAAGGCTTACCAGGTTCTGGTGGGACCAGTACCGAAGAATTTGTCAAATATTCCTTAATCTTTCTGTAAGCCACTTGACACTAACTTGTCCATTTGATAGCATCGTCCTTTTTCAACAACTTGAATATCCGCTCACAGGTGGTGGTGATTTGAGCAATGAACCTACTGATATAGTTCAACCTCCCGAGAAAACTTATAACTTCATTTGATTTTTGGAAGGGGGCAATTCTCCAATGGACTTTATCTTAGAGGGGTCCAATTCAGTGACTCTTCGACTAACTATAAAACCCAAAATATTTCCCGATAGAACTCCAAATGCGCATTTAGCTTGATCAAGCTTGAGGTTGTTATTTCTCAATCTTTCGTAGAAATTTCTTAAGTCACGCACATGGTCAGCTTGCGTTCTGGATTTAATGATAACATCATGAACATGTACCTCAACTTCTTTATGCATCATGTCATGGAATATGGTAGTCATAGACCTCATATAGGTTGCTCCCACATTTTATAGATCGAATGGCATGACCCTATAATAGTAAGTACCCCATGGGGTGGTTAAAGCAGTCTTTTCTGCATCTTTTTCATCCATCAGAATTTTATGATATCATAACAATCCATAAGAGATTGAATCTCGTGTTTGGCACAACTATCAACCAGGATGTGAATATTGGGTAATGGGAAGTTGTCCTTTCGACTTGCTTTGTTTTAATCTTTGTAGTCAACAAAACTCTGGTCTTCCCGTCTTTCTTTGGCACTGGCACAACATTAGCCAACAAGTTAGTGTATTGGACGACCCTGATCACATTTACACTCATTTGCTTCGTGATTTCCTCTATAATTTTATCGCTCATGCCTGTCTTAAACTTTCTTTTCTTTTGCTGGACAGGTAGAAAATCAGGATGTATGGGAAGTTTGTGAACTACCAAATCAGCACTTAAACCAAACATGTCATCGTAGGACCAAGCGAAGACGTCTTTATATTCAAATAGAACTCAAATTATGTCATCTCTAATATTTTAATCGACGTGAATAGTTATCTTTATTTCTCTAGCTTCTTCAAGAGTTCCCAAATTAACCGCCTCGGTTTCACTTAAAGTAGGTCTAGGATTATTTTAAAATTGATCCAATCCTTTTTTTATTTCTTCGTAAGCTTCATCTTTATCAAATTCGTCAGACTTAGGATTCATTTTTTCGAGATCAGACATCTTTTTAGGATCTAGCCATAAACTCCGCATGCATGTCATATTATTAAGGTCAACATTAATGTAACTTAAATTAAAATAAAATAAATAATATTAGAACGAGAAAGAAAAGAGAGAAAAAATAATAGAATATGAATGTCAAACTGAAACTTCATTGCATTGAATGGGAAATGATAGAAGGGTTAACACCAAAATGAAACAATTAGAATGTTTGAATTACAACCCTGAGAATATTCCAATTAAATAAATAAAAAGAATAAATATAAACTACCAAGGCTCCTTCCTTGTAGCGAGAGGAATGGCTTCCCAGTTGTTGGGCTAGACATTCGGGCCGACGAACTGCACATCCATATGACTAGTGCCTTCACCCATTTGACTCATATTTACTTCATAAAACATTTCCTTGAGACCTTGACACATTTCATCCAAATCATTTTGGATAGATAAGTCTAGACTCGAGTCAACTCGAGATTAAGTGAAAGATTGAACAATATGGGGGATTGGCTTCACCAAATTCGACACATTCTTTTTACAATATTTTACCCATTTCCTATCAGCTCTAGCTGGATTGAATCACAAACCGAATGTATCTTTATTAGCCATTGGGTTGACGAGATCTACGATTCCTTGCAAAGACACCCCTAGTCCCTTTGCAAGTTCATAGATGTTCTGTACCATTTGGGCCACCACCAGGACCGCAGTGGAGGATAGATGAGGTTGTGGGATAGGCTATCCTTCCAAGAATTGATTGACTATTACTATCTCAAAAGCCTTATAATTGAGGGATTCACAACCTCATTTTGCCTCGATGAATTGTATGGAAGGATCTCAATTGATTGGGAGATCATTGTCACCATGGACAATGATTTCTTGTTTGTCATGTTCAAACTTGACCACTTGGTGCAGAGTAGATGGCACAGCTCTAGCCATGTGGATCCATGGCCTCCCCAAAAGTAGGTTGTAACAAGTTTCCATGTCTATTACTTGAAAAGTGATTGTGAACTCCACCGGTCCAATTGTAATAGTTAAGTAAATTTCATGACAAGTGTCCCGTTTTGCGCCAACAAATGCTCATACACAAACATTGTTAGTACAGATTCTATTAGTGGTGATTCTCAAACTCTGTAGAGTTGAAAGAGGGAATATGTCTACACCTGATCCTCCATCATCCATGACCCTCTTTCCATAATGATCTTCATATTTCACGGTTAAATGTAGAGCCTTGTTATGCCCAGATCCTTCCTAATGCAATTCATCGTCAGTGAAAGTGATTCTATTTACCTCAAATATTCGGTTGGCCATATTTTCCAAGTGACTCACCGTGATATTTTCTGAGATATGCTCCTCATTTAAGATTGTGAATAAAACTTCACGATGTTGTATAGAATGTATGAGTAATGATAGCAACAAGATTTGTGGGAGTTTTCCTAAACTGATCAATAACAGAATAATCTTGAGCATTCATCTTTTTTAGAAACTCTCCAGCTTCTTCCTCAGTGATACGTTTTTTTAGTGGCAACTTATTTTCTTTAGCTTGTTTGTATCTTTTTATTTCTTCTGGAACATAGCACCTTCTGGAATGAGCTAAGCCTCTTGTTTCATTTGTCTCTTCAATGATCTCTTTTCCCTTGTGCGTAACAATGATTTTGTTGTAGTTCCAGGGAACGATTTTGGTATTTTTCATCAAAAGTTCTGTTGTGAAATGTATCACAACTGGCTCTTTCACACTTTCTTAGTTCTGATCAGATGGTGAAAGCTTACAGGGAATGTATAATTTTGGTCCACTCAATGGCACTTCTCTTCTTTTTATAGCACCAGGGACATACAATACTAAGTTTCTTGAGTCCCTGAAATTTTAGCTTGCAGCTTTCAAAATTAATGGTGCCTTTTGTATGGGTTCTAAAACTATACTTGACTCTTCATTTGAGGCCATGCTTTTCATATTTGTTCCACCTGTTGCTTCCAATCTTTATAAATTCTTACCATTCCCACAACATGTGTGGGTTGTAGGTGACATTTGGTGCATCCTCATTGCGTATCTCAATTACATTATCCTCGATTAGCTTCTCAATGACTCTCTTTAGATTCCAACAATTCTCTGTGCAATGACCTTGAGTGTTAGCCTGAAACTCACATATAACAGTTGGATCGAAACCTCTTGCATTTGGATTGAAAAAATAGGGATTGACAGGTTCAACCAATCTCAATTGTATCAATTTCCGCAACAAACTCGTATATCATTCCCCAATTGGGGTAAAGTTTTCTTTCCGAACTTGTTCTCTTATATAATCTGTTCTGGAACATGGATTATATGGTGCATGGAAATTCTATTGTTGGGGGCGAGAACCTTGTAGGGCAGGTGCTCGCTATTGTTGGCATTGAGGAGGTCAAACATATGCATGGGTGTTGAGAACTGTATATTGGGACGGCTAATAATGTTGTAGAGAATTAGATTGTTCTTGTTGGATTTGGAAATAAGGGTGGTTCATCACCCTTTGAACACCTCTCAATCCAGACGTCATCATGGACCCTTCTTCCTTCTTTTTCAAATTTCCAAAACTACCTGACCCACTCTGTATTGCTTGTGTGGTAGCTCTAATGGCTGCCTGACTTACAATTTTACCTGATTCTTATGTCGTTCTCTACCATTTCTCTGATCTTAATTGCTTCGGTGAAGGGATTTCTCATTGTGGAAAGAAGGTAATGAAAGTAGCCAGGCTCTTGAGCCTGGAGGAAAAGATCAATCAATTCATAATCTTTCATCGATGGTTTGACTCTAGCTGCCTGCTCTATCAATTTTATGGTATATTCCCGAAAGCTTTAAGTTTATTTTTTCTTGATATTATCGAGGGAATTGCGGTCCGGAATGATATCGATAATGTATTGGAATTGCTAGACAAAATTTTGAGCTATGTCATCCAAGACATGCCAACGAGAAATATCTTGATCGATGAACCATTCTGAGGCCACACCTGTTACACTTTCTCCAAACTAAGCCATAAGAACTTCTTTTCCTCTAACTCCTCTTAGCTGATTACAAAATCTCTCTAAATGAGCAATTGGGTCAGCATAACCACTATACTTATCGAACATTGGTGTTTTGAATCCAATAGGCAGGTGAACATCTGGGAACATGCATAAGTACTTAAATGAGACACTCTTGTGTCCTCCTAGTCCTTGCATATTCCTTATGTTTGGCTCTAAACTTCTCATCTTTTTAACAATTTCTTTATGTTCCTCATTCTTAGTAGTTTTCTCAACCTCGACAGATGAACTATACTGATGAGTGTGGTGGTAAGATTTAGGAATTTTAAGAGTCAATTTAGGGGCATAACCTTGGTCATATTGATCTTTGGGTGGAGGATGATCGTTTGATTTTGGAAACAATGTTGGCTGAGGGATTGTATTAGTTTGTCTAGTTGGCATAAAAAGTGTATTATTCATTATGGGCGAATTTAACGGGTGAACCCCAGAATTTCTAGCAGTATTAGATGTGTTAACATATGGGCCAAATCCAGGTGTATAAACTGGGTCACTTGATGGGACTTGGATAGGGAATGGCATATTCGTATTCAGATTTTCACGAATTGAAGATAGATGAGCTTGTCCATGCATCCAAGCTTCATACATTTCGGCCATATGTTGTCTCAACATCTTTACTTCTTCTACAAAGCTGGATTCTTGTCAAACCATCTGATTTTGGACTTCCTCATTGCCTGACTCTGTTCCGTCTTTGCGGGTCATTTTTGCTTTTCCTTTTAACCTTGTGTAATATGGATGAGATGCCAGCTTAAACACAAAGCAACCGCTTTTAAACTTTCTTTATGAACAAAACAAACGTGTTATGGTTTAGCGCTTTGAAAATATTAATCACACGTTGTATGTCTTGCACCTATATTATTTCCATTTCTATATTGAGTTTCAGAAGGATTATATGTTTAATCCCGGCTTTAGATGAAATTTTTTAAAGACTCTCTTATGGTTTTTGTCACGCCCCGAGGCTACCCATTTGACGTAACACGGGATCTAGGATCACGAGTGAACCCAAGCTAACCCTGTGTCTGACATATCATAAGCATACTGAAAGATAACTAAATAAACAAGAACTATGCGAAAGCTAAAACAGTGGTTATCTAAAAAATGGGGAAATACCCAACTAGTCTGAATACATAAATCATACTAAGAGTTTAATAACAACTGATAGATCAGACTTAACAAGTCAAGCTGATACTACTATTATGTCTGAAAAGCCTCTACTGACTAGAGTTACTGGGGCATATAGAAAACTGGAACGAAAAGCATGCCTATTGTCCTCAAAGTATGAGGACTGACCACTGAAGCTGCTGAATACGGATCGGGAACCGATCTAAGTGTGATCTGGATGCTGAGTACCTGACCTACATCATAAAAGGATGTAGTGCAGAGTATGCATCAGTACTTTGAATACACTGAGCATGCAGGCTATAGATACTAAGCTGAACAAACATATATAAGCTGAAACAAGGCATGACTGAGAAATACTGTAAATACTGAAAAGATACCTGAATGCAATGACCAAGTGCTAATCATGAACATGACATGCTAAACTGAATACTGAAGTATATACTGAAAACCTGGTCAAATGCACTGAGAGTCTGACTGTGAGAGCTATTATTGACCGACATAAAACCACGTGAGCTAAACGTGGAGTCCGATGTATACGCCCCATCGAGAGGACCCAATATACCTTGGTAGGGGTATAAAGGCATGACTGGCGTGATCACTAAATCTGATGCCCAACATAGGAGACTTATACTCCTATGGGGGCACGTAGTTCTGGGACTGTGAGGGCATGCTGAACCCTAGTCCAACTCGGTGCTAAGTCTACTCCCAACTAAATACGTATATGACTGAAATGTAATTGAAATACTGACATACGGAATAGCTCAAAATACTGACATGCAAATCTGAGAATGCAACATTTATATACTGATAATGTAACATTTGAAACTGGAGCATGATTATCTGTTTAACTGACCTAACAAGTGTAATTCATGAACTAGGAGAATCTACATAAACTAGGGTTTGAAGTACTATGCATGGAATTGGGGCATCTCCAACACTACACTCTATTTTACTCTCTAAATATAGAGTTCTTTATATTTTCAGACAACCAACTCCAACCCAATTCTCTATTTTACTCTCTAAAAAAGAATCTTCTTCTCTCTCTTCAATATTATATTATTATTTCTATTTCATTTTCTTATTTCATAATATAAACCCGTTCTTTCTTTTTTCAAAATAATCACCCTGTATAATTTTCATGTAATATAAAATTATTATTTTTTAAAAATTCTTTGTTTAGTATAAAATTATATTTTATTCTAAATTTAAAAGAACAACTACGAAAAACTGAAAAAAGAAATCAACAAGAACAACCGTAATCACAAAGACAACAATTCTCTAGATCATGCACTATCTTTTTCCCAAATATTGTTAAATGTGAAAACGACCTACCGGATTATTAAATTACTGTTGTGATTTTAAAAATCATTAGGTTATGTATTGTGTTGTTATCTTGTATTTAAATTATTATGTCATGTATTGTATTTTTAAATCAAAATTTTCATTTTATCATTTAAATTTTGTGCATTCTTGGTAGTGAAAATAATAATCATATCAAATTATCTTTTAAAGTGACGAAAATTGAAAAAAAAATATTTAAAATATTGTTAATTCGGGATGAAAGTAGTATATACTAAATAATATATTTTTTAAAATGTTGTATTATATTTAAAAAGAATTACGAATATTAGAAATTTAATTAATAGCCTTATATGAAAAATAATATGTTAGTTACAAATAGTAGAAATAATATTAAAATAATAAAAAATTAAATAGAGAGGTGAATAGTAGTT
>JAJONR010012149.1:0-15822 GCA_029582245.1 Solanum etuberosum | reverse complement strand
CGGGGGCCACGGGGGGTGGCGGGCGGGACGGGGTGGGGGGGTGTGATGAAGATGAAGGGGCTGGTGGTACTAAGAGCTGGGGGTCAAGTAAACCAAGCTCACAGAAAAAAGGAAATATTTTACACCGATGTATCGTACTCTCTCGACCAGGATAAAGAGGTGGGTGGGGGGGCGGGGTTCAAGAAGAAGAAAGAAGTGGTGCAAGTGGGGTTGAGGGCGGGAAGGGGTGGTGGGGTGTGATGAAGATGAAGGGGCTGGTGGTACTAAGAGATGGGGGTGGTAGGATATGAGGAAGATGAAGGAAAGAAAGATTATTGGCTAAAAAGAAAAAAATTAGGGCCCAATTAGTCTTTTCTACGAGCATTGACTTTTTTGACTTGCCACGTCAGCTATTCTGGTGTATTTAAATTCGCTTGAAAGATGTTAAGGGGGGTATTTAAACGCCCGTATAGTTTAAGTGCTAAAGTAAGTTGTGCTATCAAGTTTAGAGGGGTTTTTATGTGTTTTCTCTTCTTAATTTGATAACTTGAGTTGCTTTTTCGGAATTTATGTCGTAGAAGTCATTGTTAAAGTCTCCTCCCTATTTGCAAGAGAATTTAATCATGATTTTGTAACACCCCGCAACATTTAAGAAAAAATTCTAACCATCTTTCATATGTGTATAGGTTCGAATTCGATGATTTTTAAGTTATACATTTATGTTAAGGTCCTTTACTAAGTGTAGTATGTGTATCACATGTGGTTTAGGGTCGTAAAGTACCTCAAACATCAAGTCAAGTTTAAAACATTTCTATCGACTAAGTTTTCACATTAGTTCATGCAAGGATCAACTTCAAACAATCATATCTCTCAACATGAATTAGATGTCTGAACCTATCAAAATAAAGGTCTATGAGTTTTTTTCTCAACGCTCCAAGTTTGCATCATTTCAAGTTTGGAATGACCGTTTTACCAGAGACTACCACAACAGAGTTTTCAGAGCCAGTAACTAGGAACCTCATTTACGAGTCGTAAATTGAAGTACGACCCGTACTATCAACTCATGAAACAAACTTCTGAAAGTCATTTTTTGGTCTGATTTTCACGGACCCAATTACGAGTGGTAAACCATCTATATGCCGTAATTTGGTCCCATAGAATGAACTTCTGAGACTTAAAATTCAGTCTGACTTCCACAGATGGGATCTACGACCCGTAGATCAAACCACGGACCATAGATGGCCTCATGAAAGGTTTCCGATAGCTTTTAAATTGGGGTTTCTTTTATCTTTTCCCATTCTTCTTAAGTCTAAGCCTCAATGTTTTAAATTATATTAGGGGAATATATTCCATCAAGTACTCAATTTTCTTTTATTTCTACTCTCTCAACTCCCCAACACAAAACGAAACCACAAGGAAGACAAAAGCTAGGGTTTCAAGACTCCAAGCAAGTTGTTCTTTCGATCTTCATTCTCTCAAGTATGTAAGACTTCAATGAGAGCATCCCTTCACTCTCATGCCTAAATTATTTTGATTCTTAACAGTTTCACAAGATTGTTAGAAGTTAAACTAGGGTTTGTATGAAATTATGATCTTTCTTCAATAAGCTATGTTTTCATTGTTTCAGTTTGGTTTTGAAACCTTATGGTACTGATTAAGCATGATTTTTTTATAGTTATTTAAACCCTTATGACTTTTAAGCATGAAAACAAGCATGTTATGAATTACAACCTTAATACAAATTATTTTATGATATGACTTTTGAGCTTAGCCTCATATAAGATTCAAGATGATAAATGGTTTTCATATCTATGAGCATTATATGAATATATGTTGTTTTCGAATGACTATTTAGTACCGAGAGGACACAGATTTAAAAAACTCAAGTCCCATAACTACGCGCTAACGTAGGATTATGTTTCACCGCTTTGTTGGTTGACCTTCTGGCTCTGAGAGGCCCAGATTAGTGGATCCACATATGATAGGATATTATTCTATACTCTAGCAATGCATATGGAAGCCCATCCAATTAGGATTATAAGTTGGGCGTCATGAGCTCAAATGACGTATGTCGGTTATAAGAAACTCTTAATTATGCATTTTTTTTATATGTTTTAAGTCTATATGATTCATTTTAAGTATGCTATGTTATGTATATGGTCATGTAAGACTACTTGATTAGACTTATCCTTATATATGTTTTTGAATGAAGGTTTAAATGATACTTTTGCATGAACTCTGATTGTTTGCTCTACAGTTCTTTTCTTATGTTTATGATTTTGGAAATCTTATTTCACTATGCTTGATTATGCTGGTGTTCCTTACTTACTCAGTACATTCCACGTACTGATACATACTTTTCTCTGCGTTGTATTCTTTTATGATGTAAATTCTGACATTCGTATGCATACTCGTGGCTAGTAAGGTTTCAGTATTTCCAATTAGCACCTGGTGAGACCTTCTCATATGGAAACTCCATTAATTTAGGTTATTAGATTTTCCTTCATGTTGTCTTTTGTTTTGAGGTAGCTTGGGGTCATGTCCCACCAGGCTTATGTTTTTTATTGAACTAGTAGAGGCTTATTTCAGATAGTAGAAATGTAGTTTCATGAATTTCTAAATTCTATTATTCAGTTATGTATTTCAGCTTCCGCTTAGTTTCTTTACAATATGCTTTGACATGTTACGTTCAGGATGTATACTCGAATCGTGACAGATTCGTGCAGCTCAAAAGCACATATTGTGTACAAATTGATCGCAAAAGACATAGCAACTAATATTTACTAATAATTTCCAAGCATTTTTTCCCATGATCTAAATGTCCAATGCTTTTCCGTAGAATTAAGAGGAAAAAAATTTGATGAAAAAATTGAAACTAAATTATATGTGAATAAATATGTGACTTTCAATTTTGCAGAATTTGGTCAAACTTTATTTACACTATCTAATATTTTTCGAGTTTTAATTTATATGACACTCTTTCATTTTAATCTATAACAATGCTTATTTTATTTTTCATTACACACCCTTTTAAAAAAATATTAATTAACAGGTGTATTTGATTATTCTATCCTTATTTATGTCTTAAGATATAATCTATTCTTTGAATATTTAGTCTAATTTCATATCATAATTAAAATGTTTATAATCTTCAAGAATAATTAAGTTTGAACCTTTTATTTACTCTTAATAAGGTAATTTATTTTTATTTTTGACCATAAATTTTAAAAATATGCATTTTATTTTTAAATTTCGTATCAGTCAAACACTTCATAAATTGAAATATATCATAAATATTTTTTGGCACAAGAGAACAAGAGAACCATAAATTGCTATAATATCTTAAATCATTTCATTTATTATTTTTTTCCTTCTCATCTCCTATATAAACTGGTATAATATCCCTCATTTTCTCCAATAAAACATAACAAAAATGTCAGGAAATAATTTTAATATCCAAGTTCAATCTCAGGTTCATCCTTTCACTCTCTCTAATATAATATTTTTTATTTAATTTTTATGTACCTAATTTTTATTTTTATTTTTATAGGATGGATCAATTACGATTTTAAGCGTATCGCCTGATATGGTTATGAAGAGGGTCTTCATGACATACTGTAGGGAAAAACTAATAGACTGCAAAACAGTTCGATTTGTCTTGAATGGAAAACGCATTTCACCCGCAAAGACTATTGATGAAGTAAGATCTTAATTTGCGTATAACTTAAATCTAATTTATAGTTAATTAAAAATTATACAATTTTTTTAATTTTTTTTTCGTGTTTCTATTTTTATGTAGCTTGGGTTAAAAGATGGTGATCAGATCGATGCTATGGTGTCTCAAAATGGAGGAGGATTCACAAACTAATAAATATGAAGAAGAACAACATATCACACATGAATATGTTGCACTTTTTTAATTTCTGCTTTTTATTAGAATTTTAATTTCGAAGCTATGTACTTTTGTTTTATTACTAAAAGACAACTTGGATGTCATGTGTCCGAGTTGATAATGCAACATAATCTTAAATTTGTATGTGAATTTAAGATGGTTAATAAAATCGTATTTTCTCTTTTTTGAGCTTCAAATTTTTGAATAAGGGATGCATAATTTTATTTTTGCTTAATTATAAAAGAAAAATGATCAAATATATTTTTCAACTAGTCAAAATGGATCGATTATATTTTCTGTTACGTGTTTGGCTCAAAACTGTTGACTACTGTTATTTTCTTTTTTTTTTAATCTTAGTTAATCAATGGAATGATATTGCTAATATTTTACTAGTATCTTGAACAAAATCTTAACTTAGATTATGTGATCTTAACTTTAATTATGTGATAATAATGTCTTTTCATTATGGGGGACCTCAATTTTTTATTTATTTTTTAATATTGGATGTATAATTGCATTTTTGCTTAATTATAAAATAGTAAAGTTTGTACAAAAAAGTATAAATGAAAAAAATAAGAAAGCAAACCTGAATTAAATTACTTTATATTGTGTGATCAGGGGCGGAGTCACGTAGGGCTGAGTGTTCATCTGAACCCTCTTCATCAGAAAATTATATTAAGTATACATGGTTAAAATATATTGAATCCCCTTTAGCTTCCTCAAATGTTTACTTCTTCATATTTTAAACTGCTTGGTGAAAATCTTGATGCCACCATTGTGTGTGGCTAAGTATTTTGTGAAAAACGTATTCGTTCTCTAAGCAATTTTTTTTTTTAAAAAAAATGATTGGGCGGAGCTTAAAGAAGTAAAACCTCAATCATAGAAAGCCAATGTGGACTAGCCTAGCTATAACTAACGTTTTTCAGCTTGTTGTTATATGAACATTATTTGTATATTTTCTTATGATTGATATATGTAAAAGATTATTTTTTTTCGTATGTGCTTCGTTTACTTGACCGAGGAATGTAAATAGGTGTTGAATATCTTAAAGTATAAACATATTTCTTGAAAAATAGTCCTTTCAGGCCGTGACCGTTTAGTCTGTAAGAAATTTAAACATAATTATAGCAGTATGTTTTTACACTGGAAAATGCATCAATGGAGACTTGTAGTCAAAGGCAATGATGGAATTTTTCTGGTAGTGGAAGAGAAAGTCTTAAATGGAATTTCTACTTTAATTTTCTAGAATCATTTTTTTCCTCATTGCCTCCTCTCTACTTCACCCCTTTTTACACTCTACCTATATATATATATATAAAGGAATCAGTAATAGACCCTTTTGATTTCTTGAGATCTTTTCATGTTTCTTGTTTCTTGTTAAAATTTTATTTTTGGACGCGGATTAAAATGGAAGGTTAGTAGGTACTAAAGTGTTGTTTCGCTTATCTTTCCATACTGGTAGTCGTAGTGTTTCTCTTGTAGTTTCTAGCCCTTAGATTTGTCATTCCCTTTTTACATAATGCTTTGTCTTTTCATTTATGTTATTTCCTTTTCTGACCTGTTTTGATGTGTTTTTTCTTGAGTCGAGGGTTTATTGAAAATTAAACAACATGTCTACCTTTCAAGGTAGGTTAAGGTTTGCGTATACTCTACCCTCCCCAGACCCTTCTTTGTGGGATTATATTACACAGGGTATGTCGTCGTTGTATATTTTTTGTAATTTTGCTAATGTGGCCTATTTTTGAAATTGGGATAGAGTGGAAAAATTGATTCAGAATAGTATGTTTTGATGTTGATTCTTTTAAGATTTTTGCAGTTCATCTAATATGAGAATCTACCTGTGTATTTGGAACTTGGATTCAGATAATTTCGAGACAATGAGATCTCTTGCTCACTTACGATTTGAATATAGAAGAACATGACCTTCTTTTCAGATCTTGTAAGTGTAAAAATGAAGATCCCTTGAAGAAAATAGGCCTCACATCTAACTCAATCACAAAAGTTAGCTCATTAGGCGAGGAATATCCAAAACCATAATGTCTGTCATGTTTTGTACTAACAGCAACATATCAATGTTTAGGATATAGAAATGAAAACAGAATTTCTGATTGTTCATGATCGTGTCTGTCGTTAACTTGAACTCTTTATTTGTTTTTTAAGGCTCAGCTCAGCCATGTCTGGTACTCAAGTTATTATCCAACAAGGTTGGAAGCTTACTGTGTTATTGGAATGCACCGAAGACGTACAGGAGATTGGATACGAAGCTTGAAACAAAAATGGTGGAGCTTAAGAGAAGTTTATCAGGGCATAGCAAATTCAGGTCAATCAATAGCATAATCTTGAAATTTCCTCATTTTAAAGAGGGGTTGAAGGAGATAAAAGACGTCTTTGAACAGTTCGGTTAGTAGCTTCTGTATATGCTGGGATTTGAGTTTTTCGTTACATTTTTACTGTCAATGGATTTATGTGTTTTCTATCTTTGGTTCTTTTTCCTAAGATGAAGATTCGAATGGGACTATTGATCGGGATGAACTAAAGAAATGTGTAAAGAAGCTGCATTTTCAAGTTAAAGATGAGGAAGTTAATGATCTTTTCGACTCCTGTGATGTGGATGAAAAGGAAGGGATTCAATTCAATGAGTTCATTGTTCTTCTGTGTCTTCTTTATCTATTGATAGATTCATCGTCCTCCTCTGGAAATGTACGTGATTACTGTCCTCTTCGTTGTTCTTCTCTCCTGTACTTTTACTGGATATTTACTTATCATGTGAAGTTATATACCTTCTATAAGTATTGCTCCTGTAGTTTCTTGTTTTGTAGTAATTTTTGTTTTTTGTATTTCCGTTACTTCTTTCACTGGATTGTTGAAAGGTCTATCGGAAACAGCCTCTCTACCTTTGAGGTAGGGGTAAGGTCTGTGTAACACACTCTACCCTTCCCAGACTGTTGTTGTTGATGTGAAGTTATATTCATTAGGATCACGTTTATTTCAGAGCTCGAAGATCGGTTCACCAGAGCTAGAAGCAACATTTAACACAATAGTTGAGGCATTCTTGTTTCTTGATAAAAATGGTGATGGGAAACTGCACAAGAAAGATGTCCTCAAGGCATTAAACGATGAATGTCCTTGCGAGAAATCCCCTTCTCATGTCACTCGTACTCGATTTAGTACCGTCTTTTTTCACCTTCTAAATTGTCTTAAAATCAAACTTAACTAGCCGTGATAACTTCTAACATGACGATGATCTGGTTGAAAATTGCAGGAGAAATGGACTGGAACAGGAGTGGCAAGGTCAGCTTCAGGCAGTTTCTTTTCGCGTTTCTTGATTGGGTTGGTATAGACACAGACGATGAGAATCACACGACTAAAAGGGAGACTAAGTGCAACAACCACACCTCAACTAAGCTAGTGGATTCGGCTGTATGAATCCTCACTAACCATGTCACTCCGTTTAATGAAGTAAGGTCAGACTAGTATTTGTACATATAAAGTAGCTCTCTGCTCTGAATAAACTTTCATATTTAAGGTATAATCTGCTATTGTATCTAAAAAAAACTCATCAATTTCATAAAAACTTGCATATCTGATGCTTCCATTATCACGATGCTATCAAAGTCGTCCACACTAAATTACACAAATGTTCTGCTGAAGCAACATAGTCATACCATGAATACATAGAAGAACAAAGACATAAAGATATAAAGCTTAATGTTCATTTCTATCTACATGTAACTACTTCACATCTTACGCGATGATCATTGTATACCAAGAGCTTGAATTCTCCTTACAAGGGACAAAGCAGAAGCATTTCTTGTTCTCCATTCTTCCGGGCTCTCCTTCTTTCGTCCATTTTCCATTAACCATTGATCATGTCCATCGAGAATGTTCACTATCTGCCTCATGCTCGGTCTTGATTCAGGATTGTACCTAGTGCAAGCCATTCCTAATTTGACTAGCCTGATCAGTTCCCTGGTGTTGAAGTTTCCATTCAACCTCCAATCTGCAAGTTGTTCGTATGGCCTTTTCTGCACCTCGAATTCATGAACTCGGTTAACCAACAAAGCCTCAGGCCGGCGGAAATCTACTGCCATCTGACCACTAACTATCTCAAGCAGAACTACACCAAAGCTGTAAACATCAGCCATTGTTGTTGCATCACCAGAATCCATATGCTCTGGTGACATGTAACCGAAAATCCCTCTAACTGATTTGTTTTTATCAACCACAACATGATGGCTATGCTCATTTCGAGTCAAGAATTCAGCAAGAGCAAAGCAACCAAGCCTTGGGTTCATATCTGGATCAAGAATAATGGCAGATGATGTGATGCATCTGTGTATCACCTGTTCATCCCATTCCTCATGTAGATAGCGAACCGCAGAGGCAAGTGATTTCACAATGTTATAACGATGACGCCATCTTAGGGTACTGGAGGCATTGTCCCTATGATGATTCTGATGGAAAAGGAGGTGGCTTAAAAGACTACTTTGAGAGTAATCATAAATAACAAGCATTTCACCTTGCTCGGTGCACCATCCGCGGAGTTGCACCAGGTTTCTGTGGCGTAATCGTCCTAAGTTCTGAAGTTCATTCGAGAACCTCACTCGTAAAGCAGGACAAGTTTTCATTCCTAGCCTTTTCACTAAGACATGCTGGTTGTTTTCAAGAAAGCCATGGTAAGCAGTTCCAAAGTCAATCTCAGCAACTCTACTAGAATCCGAAAAATTGTTTGTGGCAGCAATGATTTCCTTGAATGTGATCTCCCTAGCAGTTTCAACCATCAGGAAATTACTCGATTGACGCATACTGCTGCTATTTCCAGACTCATTATTGCTGCTGGTGCTTCCACTTTCAGCACTTAGATACATGGTATCTCCTGTGGCTGTGATGAACATTGTTGAGTTGAAACCGGGCGTCGTGCTCGTGCTGGTTGTGGCAGTGGACCTTGTGGTGATTGTGTTGCTAGTTGTACTATTGCTTGGTGATGACAAAGATATATAAAGAGGATGAGACTTAAAACAAGGAAGATCAGGCAATTTACCATAAATATGACCAGAAAGTGCTTCCACAACCCATTTCATATTAGGCCTTGATTGAGGTTCATGAAGTGTACAAAGAAGGCCAATATGTATTAGCCTCTCCATATCATTAAGCTTGTAAGAACCATCAACAAGTCTGCTATCTCCAGCTTGTAAAGCCATTTTTTCATCAGAAAGTTTCCTGATCCAATCAAGAAGTATGATCTGATCATCCGGGGACGCGAGATCAACAGCGCGTCTTCCTGAAACAATCTCCAGTACAACAATCCCAAAGCTAAACACATCAGATTTTGCAGTGGCAGAACCTTTTTTCTGAAAACTTTCAGGAGGTAAGTACCCTATAGTTCCACCAATTCTTGTTGTCTCAGCCAATCTAAACTGCTGATTCTTCATAGAAGGCGTCCTCGGTTGGTACTCGAGTTCATGTTCCAACCACCTAGCTAACCCAAAATCGCCTAGCCGGGCGTTGAAATGGGAATCAAGCATCACATTGCTTGTCTTAACATCTCTATGAATGATCTGAGTCTCCAATTGTTCATGGAGATAAAACAAGGCAGCTGACAAGCCATTAACTATATTTTTTCGACGTTCCCAATCAAGAACAGGGGACCCTGTATTGTCCTGTTTACGGAACAAAATCCGATCAAGGCTACTGTTAGGCATATAATCATACACAAGGAACAATTGATCATCATGAAAACACCACCCCCTTAGTCTAACAAGATTCCGGTGGCGGAGATGAGCAACTGCCACTAACTCAGCAGCAAATGTTTTCTCAAATTTCTCCCCTTTTTCAGCTAAGCATTTCACAGCTACAACTGTTCCATCACTAGGTAAAACAGCTCTAAAAACTTTCCCAAATCCACCACTTCCTAAAACTTCATCCTCACTAAATCCATTAGACCCTATAAACAGCTCAGAATAGCTAAAAATCCTTGGATTATGATGATGATTATAGTCACCACCACCTTTCTCACCTAGCTGCATACCTTCAGTATCATGAAAAACACCAGAAAATTGTTTTTCCCCAAATTCTTGATGACAACAAGTTACCCATTTGGAATCAAGTAATTTAGAAAAGGACTCTTGAAGAAAATCAAGAACTTGACCCCCACAACCCCTTTTGGTTAAAGACTCATTTTTTTTCTTTATAACTTGTTTCTCACAATCAAGAACTTCACCCCCACAACCCCTTTTGGAAAAAGACTCATTTTTTCCCTTTGAAACTTGTTTTTCACAATCAACAACTTGTCCCCCCAAACCCCTTTTGAAAAAAGACTCACTTTTTCCCTTTGAAACTTGTTTTTCACCATCAAGAACTTGTCCCCCCAAACCCCTTTCAGCAAAAGACTCATTTTTTATCTTTGGAACTTGTTTTTCACCATCAAAAACTTGACCCCTAAAACCCCTTTTAGCAAAAGACTCATTTTTTATCTTTGGAACTTGCTTTTCACCATCAAAAACTTGACCCCCACACCCCCTTTTGGATAAAGACTCAATCTTTTTCTTTGGATTGTGTGATTCTACTTCTTCTTTTTCATGATCAATCTCATCAAAATCATCAGCAGGCAAAACAAAACACAAACGTTTGAGCTCCATGGTTATGGTTTCATGAATAGGATAAAGAATACTAACATTTAGTTGGGGAAATGAGAGAGTAGTTGTTGTAATGAAGAAGAATTCAATGCAAAAAAGAGGGGTTTATATGGTTTTATTCAAACAAAATTAGGTTGCAAGGTTTGAAATGCGATGCACATGAACTGGCCAACAACAAAAATCCCAAATAAATCCAACCATCTTTTTGTCTTTTTGTATGGAAAATGACAAATTTTGTTTTCTGGAAGGATGTTACACATTCAATTTCGTCAGCATATGTTCACACTTTTGGTTTTGATGATAGATTCTTTCACATTTAAAAACGCGTTTAGACTGTTGAGAGTTTAACTTTTATACACTCACTGACTGACGTTATAAAGTTTGATGTGTATCTAGTGATGATATTCGATATACAATAATGAGTAGCAAGATTAACTTATGTGCAAAAATAATATAAAAATGAGTGTAAATAACGAGTATAATAAGTATCGAGTTTAATTTTTATATATTGTTGTTATACAGTTTGACATTTACGTCGTAACGAAAGTAGGTTTAATGAATACTCTCTTCGTCCATTTTTAATTGTTATGGTTTCATTTCTTAGAGTCAAATTATAAGAATTTTGACTAATATTTTATAATGTATTTTTTCATTATATTAATATGTAAAAAGTTGCAATTTATACTACTTTTCATATAGTTTTTGAATATTATTTTTTTTTGTTTAAAATATCGAATTAATGTAATCTAATTTAACTTTGAAAATTAGTCAAATTGACTTTCGAAAAATGCAGCATGACAATTAAAAGTGAACGGAGAAAGTATAAGAAATAACGAAATTAACTTTTATGCAGTAAACATTTAATGAACTCTGAATATATATAGTAGGTTTAATTGGAATTACTACAACAACAATAACATATGAGTGTAGTCTTATGAATGGGTCTGAGCTAATAGAATGTACGAAAAAGCTTACCCTTACATACCTTTATTGGATAGCTAAGCTATTTCCGATAGACCCTCCGCACGTTCTAAGCAAAATTGCTAGAAAACCAAATAAAGTAGTAACAGATTGAAATGCACATTGAAAAATGTGAGACTGTGTGACTATTAATCTGGTTACTTACATCGAATATAAACTTTAAAATATCGAATTAATTTGGTATGGAACTAAAGAGTTTGTTTGATCATAATCCATAATAGAAAGCAGCAATATTTATTTGAAAAAATCAAATTCATTTTCCATAACAAAAATATGAAAATATTTTATAACCCAAAGTGGAAGAAAATATCTTGAAAAAACAAAAACAATAAAGGGTACACGGTTTCTTTGAAATACGTGGCATTATTTGACTCCTTGACTTCTTCAATATTAATGGTCTAAGTAGTTCTATTTTCTAATTTAATTACTGACTCAGTATATCGATAATCTCTTAAATTCAAAGTAACATTGTTATATAAGACAAATATCACTTGAATGATTTGTATGTATCGTAATGTATGTTATCCTCAAATAATACATGTCGAAAGAATGTTAAAATAACTCCTCAAACTGCTATGATATCGACTTCAAGAATGTACTATTAAACTAGTACTAGTATTGGATAATATTATACATGATCAAATAATTTTATACTTTATCCCGCAATTATTATCCATTATTCTTGTATCAAAATCATTTATCGCTTGATTGAATAATTGAACTCGACATTTGGATTCAGAGTTTAAATTCTTATTCGAGAACAACAAAAAGATGAAATATTAAAGGTAACTTTGATGAACTTTTCTTTTCCTATTTGAGAACACATTTTACATACGTAAATCATAATAGAGAGAAAAATAATATTTGATTCATTCGGAGCAACTCGAAAATAAATAAATAATGCATTTAACTACATAGAATTAAATAACAAGCAAAAAAATTAAGAAGACCACAAGTCAAAAATCCATAATACATATGCAAAAAAAAAAAAAAAAATTAACCTAAGCAGAGGCTTTCTACATAACTATCAATACTATAAGGGAATTAAGAAAATTAGAAACGCACCTGAAACGAATTAATGATAAGACTGAAAATCATAGGAATATTTCAATAATTATTTTTTCAAGAATGGTAGAATTTATCGACTTAGGTTTTATCTTCTTCTTTTTTCATGTATAGAAGGCGGCTAAAAGGATGAATTAATAAAAATAATGGGCGCTTTTATTTTGTCAAAATATAAGTAGGGTAAAATTTTCATATTTAAATGCCTTATTTGACTTTATTTACTTGCATTATAAATTAAAAGGTTGATAATTTTATTAGGAAATAAAGAAAAAGCAAAGACTTTATCAATTTAAGTAAAATTTTCCTTTTGTGAAATGTTTCAAATAATTATAATAATATACGACTTTCTTACCCCCAATAAATATAGATAACATGAAAATTTCATGAAAATTCTTCTTTTTGGTCATGAACAATTCAAATTCAACTTAAAATTGGATTCCAAATTTGAAAAACAACTTATAACCTATTTTTCGACTCCGTCTTCATTATTCAAATAAAATTTCATTTCTCTCTTTTGAAAAAGGTATAACTAAACACAATTTCTTTTGTTTTGATTTTTAAGAAATAAATTATATTGATTTCTATTAATATTTTAAGGTATATTTTTGTTCAAAATTAAATTAACTCTCAAATTGGAATATGAGAATATTTCTAAAGTATGGGAGTAATTATTATTTGCAAAACCAATTTCAAACATAATAGACTAGAAATGTTATAATTCAGTTAATTCCATGAATAGTTATTTATGTTTAGGAAATTGTCTATTAAAATCTTTTTTTTTGTTTTTTTTTAGGATGTAAAATTACTCAAATGTTATTATTTTTTAGAAATATACTTAACACCACAAAAACATTTTTCTCTTCTGATTGACACATCATGTTACATTAGACACTATACTCTGGGGTTGTTCAAAATCGAACCGAAACCGATAATCCAAACCGAAAAAAAGTTATTGGTTTATCAGTAATGGGTTATTGGTTTAGCAATTCAGATAATTGTTTTGATTATTTTGTTATCGGGTTATCGGTTCTTAACGGTTTGAGGTTTTTTCTTAATGGGTTAACCGATAACTCGATAGTAAATTAAATAATTATATTTATACCATTTTGTATATAAAGTCTTTGACTTAGAGTTTAGTTTCATACTTTTATTTCTGGCTATCTCAAAGTCTTGGTTATTCTACAATGTAAAAGTGTTTGCTTTTGAGCAAGATGCAACTTGTGAACTCATGTACATGATTCATTCGATTTGTCACCTTGTTTCTAAGTGATTTTCATTAATTTATTTTTGTGTCAAATCTTAACGGTTAAACCGATAACCGAACCGATAACGATCAATAACCGATATGCCAATATCTTAATGGTTCAATAACGGTTTAGCATCTCTACAAACCGATAACCAATAAGTCAAACTGATGTACTTCAAAACCGAACCGAACCGACCGATACACAACCCTACTATACTCAATCCATATTTGAAATTTTTATTATAAAAGAAAAAATTAGACCATAAGTCCAACCTTAGAAATAAGTATGGTTGTATTTTTATTTTAGCATAAGAAGAGGCTTTCTACTTAAATATTAATGCCATAAATTCCATCCTCCGTGGGAATTCCATGAATTTTCAATTGTCTCCAACTATTTTTTCCAATATCATAAAAGTAACACGTTATAATATTATTTTTCATCGTAATAAATATAATCTTACCATCATGAGAAATGCATAATGTTTGAGGACAACCATTTATTGGCTTCAATATATCTTCCACATCTTTCCATTGAAGGAAAGTGAATGTTATGACTTTTCTATTCTGCTTTTTCAGAATCTTCTAAAATCCACAAATCATTTCGACCAGTGAAACACTCACAACAATATAGCAATGCTACTTTATCCTTCACTTCTATCAAATCGTAGTTAAATATATTGTCACATATATCATTACCCAATTCAATAATTCTGAAAATTTCAGCTCTTAAATCAAATGCAACTATTAATTTGTAACACCTCAGAAATTATTTTGAACTAAGACCCGAATCATCCTTCGTTGTAAGTAAGATTTTACCAAGGAATTTAAAATTTCTTGAGTGTTAAGGTCACTAGATGTAGCACCTTGAGTTCCAAGAAGAACTAAAGAGAGTTCATTCAAGTCATTCCTAAGTTCTTTTAAGTTTTGGGTCAACTTCAAATGACCATAACCTTTACTACAAGATGATTTAGGTGGCCCATAAGATATCAAATGAAAGGTCTTTGAATTATCTTTCCAACACCACCGAGTTTGCTAAATTTCAAGCTCGTACGAGGGAGATATGCCCGTTTGAAGTCGGGCTGTCCAATTAAGGAAAGCTACCCGAAAATATGAGGGGTATTTTGGTATTTTCCTTACCCAATCAGATTTAAGCATTTTTAGTAAGGTTTAGGAGTCTAAATTGATTAGAATTAGTTTCATTCATCCCCAAAAGCGTTTAGGGTTTTAGAGAGAAGATTCAAGAGGAGAAAAAGTTCAAAGTTTCAAGCGTTCGTTCAAGAAATTCAAGATTTCGCCAAGAACCTAGTTCTTTGAGGTATGTAAGCTTCCATAGTTTTGGGTTCGTTCACCCACAGACCAATCATGAGTTTCTTTTGTGAATCTATCTATAAATATTGAGCGATTTAATTTCTTGATGAGTTCTTGATAAGTGTTCTTGAAGTTTCCTTATCGATTAAGTTTTGATGTAAGATTCTACTTGGGTCAACTTCAAACGACCATATCTCTTAGAATATAAAGAGTTACATGGGCCATAACCTATAAAATTAAAGATATTTGAATCTACTTTCCAACGCCACCAATTTCGCATCAATCCAATTTCTGAGTAAAAAGTTATGACTATTTTAGTAACCTGATATAGTGCTGTTACGAATTAGCCGACGGGAAAACATTAAAAAGGGTCATTTTTATTTTTTTACCTCCAAGAAAACCCTAAACAAATTTCTTGACTAATAAAAGGCTCAAAACAATCAGATTTTTATCTTTTAATCCATCATTCACTTCTATCTCAAACTCTAAGACAAAACCCTAAGGAAAAATCAAAGTAGAAGACTCCATTCAAGATTCTTTCAATCTTTTTCAAGATTCTTCCAATCTTTTTCAACTCAAATTCCTCCATACAATTATGAATCACTAATGAAAATCATAATTCTTGGCCATAGAGATTTCAAGAAACTAATTCAAGAATCTCAAGAAAGGTTTTCTTGATCGTTTATCTTCAAGCTAGGGTTTCAAGGCTTCTAATC
>JAJONR010012148.1:0-13193 GCA_029582245.1 Solanum etuberosum | reverse complement strand
TCGAGATTATCCTTTTTATTTCATATTTGAAGTAGTGTTTTTCTTAATTCTTCTTAAAGTCTTTCTCACATAACTGCTAAGACATAAGTTAAAGAGCCAAAGAGGCACCTAAATGTTTCTTATTTCAAGTTAAATAACAGACATTGAAGAAGAGTATTAAGTACTAAATCTACACTACAAAACTACACTACAACATATTTTTACTTCAATTTACTGAATTTCATTACATGAAAAGTTTTTTATTTTTTAGACATAGAAAGTGCAATTCAATTTCATTTTGTATGAACTCATCAATTTCATGAAATTCACCTTCTTCAAGTATGTCAATTTTCTTTTTTAGCTTGGAGTGGGGCTATAAAGTATGATATTTTTACTAAATTACCTTTAATATATATCTTGAAAAAAATTTAGTTCTTTGACCCAATTTTTTGGTTATATAATTCTTTTTAATTAAATAAGGGTAAAATAGAAAAAAAAATCAATAAATTCTTTTTGATTATGTAAAATATAATTTATTTTGAAACAAAATAAAAAATAAAACAAAACTTTATTTTGAAATGAAGACAATATGTAATGTAAGAAAGTGAAAAAAGTATAGAAAAGTTCAAAGACCTTCTTTATTATCTGTGAAGTGACCAAAATTACTGTAAATATAATTAGCTAGACAATCTAACTGTACTTATCCATTTAAATTTAGCATAATTTACATATGCTCATTTTTACGTTTTAGACATTACAATTTCCATATTTTATCAAATAATTTTTACAGTTTTTACGATCTATTTGAGCTATTCATATTATTATCGGTTGAATTTCATTTATTTATTTTATTATTAGTTTTACATTATAAACTTTATGTTATTAAGTATCTTTTTAAGTATAAATGAAGAAAAAAAATTTAAAGTCTAAAATTTTAAAAACAGTTCTCTATCTTCAATCTACGATGTTCCAAAATATATATATATATATATATATATATATTTATTTATTGTGTGTAAATTACACAAAATGATCAACTTTGTTTTTCATTATTTTTAAAGTACTTTTCTTTCCTTCATGTAATAGTATATTTTATTTGTTAGAAATTGGTTCAGTGTGAACAATAAGATGAATTCAAATTTAAATTTTGATCTATTTAATTGAATTTGAACTAAAAATTCTTTTATATTCAAAAAATATGAAACGATTAATTTATACCTTTGATTTAATACTTTATGACCGCGTGTAGCGCGGCCAAGTTACCTAGTATATATATATATATCTAAAACAAAGAATTGGTCAAGCTAAATATCGTACATACATTATAAGAACATTTCACTGTAACAACCTAATTTTCTTCAACTAATTTTAGATATTATATTTTTTATCTATATAACATTCTACTTATAATAGTGTAGACATCCACTATAGAAGTGCACCTTTTTGTAAAATTACCTCTCTATGATAGCCTTACTCAAATATTAATTGAGTAAAAATATTTTCTAAAAATATATATATTACGTATAAAGATAAAATATTGAAATATTCATGGTAATCGTTATAAGTGTCATGCACAAACTAAATTTCAAGCATGAATATTTAAGAGAAAAATTATACTTAAATGATTTCCATCATTTATGGTCATAACCTTAAAACAAAAAGCTATTGGTGACAGTTTTTACATTGATATTTTTTTTTCTATTTTGTTGGTTAAATTGGTTTACAAAATTGGGTGAAGGAAATATACTACTAAAGAAATGTCACTTTCTCCCGATATTTAAACTTTGAATGTATTTTGAAATATTTTCATGATATTTGGTCATTTTGATCTTAAAAGGCAAGTAATTCTATGATAATTTGTATTAATCATTTAAAAGTATTTTTTCTATGTTCTTTCAATTATAATCATTTACTAAAAAGGTTTATTTTAGTAATATTAATTTCATTTTACAACATCGTATACCATATGATACGATACACACGTGCGTTGCACGTGCCATGAAACTAGTATATATATATATATATATATTGTAGCAATTCATTATTCTCAAAGAGATGATTTTTTTTTTCAATCCCAACCAACTTAATTCTCATCTAAACAGTCTCAAATTTTACATATCCGTTCTATTTTCTTTTTACCTACAATTGATAGTGATAGGCAATTACTTATTACCAACCTGCTCATGGTTTAATAATTTAAAATGAAATCGGAATAATTTGCATGTTTTAGTTTCTTTTTTTTATCAACTATTATGTTTACGACCGTTTGAATTCATATCTATAATTTTTATTTATCAACGATTTTATGTTTACGACCGTTTGAATTCATATCTATAATTTTTATTTATCAACGATTTTATGTTTACGACCGTTTGAATTCATATCTATAATTTTTATTACAACTTTTACCTTTTATATGTTAAGACGATCCCTGCATTAGATCAAGTGTGGCCCAAAAATCAATCTTTATTTACATACAGGTTTCTCAGATACGAAATGTGCCACTTCAAATGGGTTCATTATTTTGAATTAGAATACAATTAATCTAGCATGGACTACACATGAGCCCCTATGGCTAGTAGTTTACTAGATAGATTGATAAGTTGGATTCCCAGCCTACTAAGCGAAATCTGTGATTTCTTGATCACGACCAACTAAAATTTCATTAAAGAGCATTTTCACGTGATAAAACCTCCTAAGAAAATATTAGATTTTTATGAGGTTGATCTCAAGCCGTCATCCAAACTCGAATTAAACAATTTGAAATTTCAATTCAAATTAAAGGACAAGTGTGTAAACTATTGAAAGAGCAAACGAGGAGAGACAATGAAGCTCTAATATAGCCTTCCACCAAGACAATGGATCCATACATGTCAAAGGACACCAAAAGATCATTTTTTGTAATAAAAGATAGTTGAATTATTTTGGATAAGAAATTTTGACTCATAAAAAAGGAGAGGGAAGATAATAAAAATTACTAAAACGAAAATATATTTTTAAGTTTATTGGTGATTCTCGACTTCCAAATCTAGTGGCACGGGTTTTAAATGTTATTTGTGGTAGTAGAATCTGAGTTAAGGTAGAGTGGTAAATATATTTGTTGTTGAAAAGATCTTTTGATGAATTCACCCAAGTGGGACAATCAAATTCAATTTAATGATTATCCCACGCTAATTTTTGAACAAAATAATTTTTTTAAAATGATGAAAATAATTTTTTAAATCAAAGTAGAGAAAACAAGTTATATAGTTGACAATGCAAGTTCATTACCTCTCTCCCCTACCACCCACAAAAGTGGAAAAAACTTGAGGCGCCTTTTTAGGATTGAAATGAAGGAAATTGGTCCCGGCGGGGCTCGAACCCGCGACCTTCGGCTCATAAGACCAACGCTCTAACCAACTGAGCTACGGGACCATCCGTTTATAATTTGATGCGATAGCTTAAAAATAAAATCCTTTGTATACTTCCTCCTCCTGCGTGCCTTTTTCATTCTTTTTTGTGTGGTTTATATTTCTTTTTTCTTTGTTTTAAAATTTTATTATATTATAGGGGATAAATGAGAATGGAATTACAAAGTGGGAATTAACCCCGTACCAACATGGTGAAAGTTTAAATAATTAATGAATTAAGCTATTAAGATTTCTAGAGTTATTGTTATATATTTGTCCTCATAATTTGTATTATTTTTTTTCTCGATCCGTTTTCATAAGAAAACAAATTATTTATTCTCTACATAACTAATACCGGCATAAAATGATACATAGTTCACTCATAACTAATCGTTATGATGTTACTAATAGCTACATAACTCTAACCAGCTACCAAACTACCCCAGTATACACCTTTACTACAAAGATTGAAAACTTTACAATTTGGTTTCATCATCTTCTTTACGTCTCTATCTCTATGAATTCTCTAGGGTTCTTACCTAGATATTCAGCATAACATGCAATTTAATGAAGATTTTATACAAGTTTTTGATATAAGAAATTGAACTTAAATAGAATTCAATATATATATATCACAAAATAGAAACATACGACAGCTAAACACATTCATTTTAGTAATAAGATTTGAATCCAATGTCAATACAAATGCATGATGGAACTCTTGGAATGAAAATAACGTACATAATTCATTTCTCACATGCTCTCTTCTTCTTCTTTTCTATTCTGTATGTGAGCGCTTGTCGCTCACAAATTCATGAAATTATTCAACTGATTTTTTTTCGATCGCTTATTTAGTATTTAAATCATGGTCAATCAACGAGAATTTGTTCGTCCATTGGATGTTTTAGTAGTAGGAGAGAGTAGGTGCAAAGAGAAAGAGATAAAGAGAGTTAGTAGAAGGAGAATAGACATAAACAAGAGCTCTATTTCACTTTCTTGCATTGTGGTCACTATCTTTAATTTGGTATATAGGAACATACTAAAAAGATAGAACATCATGGCATATATATATATATATGAGCTAACCCTAATTGAATTATATACTATTATTATTAAATAATTAGTTGAAGATTTTGATAATATTTACAGGTCATTGATGATTGGTGGCTCTTGTGAATATTGAGATGTGAAAACGAGAAAGGCAACAAACAACTATTAATTAAATTGTCAACCAACACCAATCACATAAATTTGCAAGGTTGTATAGCAGTTTCTCTTATATAAAATAGAAAGTCAATTCAGTTCATTTGTATATCAATTTAAAGTCAGTTACTCTTTATATATATATATAAATATATATATATATTTCTCTGATGTATTTATTTTATCTTCTTTATTTTATTACACGTTATTAGAATAAACCTTTGTCAACAAATACTTTGAAAGTCTCGAAGGTATATATTTTTTTTTTCTTAATTAATGATAAATTTTTCAAAATGTGAATTTGTTGCCCTGGATATATAGGGTAAAAGAGCTATCTATTTTGTGTGTTTGATGCTGAAATTTATCTTGATGCATTAGATTTGGCAGACACTATCAAAAGATAAAAATTGGATATCAAATGATCAAGACGGTGCCTAGGCAATGATATTCCTCTGCCATCACCTTGATGAGGGCTTGAAATTGAAATATAATCACGGTTAAAAATCTTCTTATTCTATGATAAAATTTGAAAAATAGATGTGATCATCTGAAAATAGTCATTCGTCCACAAACACATTTTGGTTGGATCGATTTAATTAAGGCTACAAAATTTAAAATTTATCTGTGAGTTATTTTTCAATGTTTAGAATTATTTACCTATTGTAATTATGTGGTGCAAGTATTACTGATCGTGATATGCTTTCACAACTATCCATGCCTTGAGTGTGTTCTTGTAGCAGCAATATCGAGAGATAGAGTTAAAAAAAAAATATTCTAAACTAATTTTGTATTTTCTTGTAATTGAACAATAATAGATTATTAATGAAGAATCATGAAAATGAACCTTAGTTGATTCCGTAAAGTGAATGAGACATGAAAAAATTCCCTCTATGTACATAGTCCACTTTTCATGTTTATGACAATTCTAGTTTTTAATTCAACTTTGTTTCACTTCAATATATTTTGTGATTAGGCCACCAAGTATGTTTTGCCTCTCTGTATGATTTCATGAAGTCAAATTATTTAATTAGATAAGATAACTAAAATCACACGCTCCATCATTTAGCTCTAGAATTGAAATTTTGTGACCTTAATTTATCTAATTTTTGCGTAAACAAACATGAGTGGCGAAAATGTGTCTCATGATGCAAAATGCATTACTTGCTGCAAAGGTAAATTACTTGTGACCTTAATTTATCTAATTGTATGAATAAATATTTTATTATAAACAGAGGCGGAGCTAGGTGGGGGTTCACGGGTTCGGATGAACCCAGTAGCTTTTCTGTATACCTTATATTTATACTAGAAAATTAATTAGATATATATGTATATTAATTTGTGAACCCCCAACAAAATTGATTGACGGTTATTAACAAATAGAACCTCCGAACTCTTAATCCTGACTTGGCCTCTGATCATAAATGATAATTACGTAAATTTGAAAATTTGAGGTATATTGACTAACGATTATTTGTTTCTTTCTCAATTATGAATATTGAATTGGACTCGAAATAGAGAGTTGAAAACTTGAAATACATATTTTTCTGTAGAATTGAAATTTTTGGTAAGCCTCACTAATCCCTTTACCATGGGGATCTTTTGTTGTTTCCTTCACGTCTGAGACATTTAGTTGTAAAGTGGTGGCAAATGGGCGGGTTGGATAAAATTTGGGCGGGTTTAAAATGGGTCAATATAAAATGGGTAATAATTCAACCCGCTCATATTTCATATGGGTAACAAATGGGTTGGGTAAAATACTAGTTTACCCATATTTACCCATATTTTCATGAGCAAATAGTATTTTATTTTAGAATTAAATATAGATAAAATGTTTTAGTTTTTTTTTAGATGAAAAATGTTGAAAATACTTTATTTAGTTTTATTGTATCATCAAAGTCAAAAAAAATCTTATAACATTCAATATAAAATAAATTTATGTAATAACAAGGAAAAAATATTTTTAATTTCAAAGTAAATGAATATTTGCATTTTAGGAGTAAAAAGTGTTTGAGGAACTTTACGCAATATCAATACTAATACATGATTCACTTACTTTACCCTATTATTTGTTATTCAATATAAAATTAAACAAATAAAAAATATAATTATAATTAACAAAAGAAATGTACATGTAATATAGTATATACTTTTTTGGAGGGTCAAAGACTTTACCTCTTCAATTATAGAAAATAATAATTAGAACATAAAAAAAAAAAAAAAATAGAAGTTACAACATTTTTAGTGATATCATGAATTTTGGGCGAATAAAAGTTGAAAGTTTAACCAATTAGGCTTATCCATATTTCACCCATATTTTACCCATGAATACCCATATTTCTATGGGTTAAATATGAATATATACACATATTTTACCCATCTAAAAAGTCACTCACCCAACCCATTAAAATATGGACGGGTTGGGTGGATTACCAAAATATGGACTAATTTTGCCGGCACTAGTTGTAATATATAGTTGTCAAACTTTTTATCATTATATGACTTGTGAGTTGCCTTGAAACAACAGGAAATATTAGGTTCATTTTTAATTGTTCCTTTTGAATTTTACACACTTCTTAAGAAATTAAATTGACAATGGTAATTCTCATCTAAAAACAAGAAATGAAATTTGTTCATAATGAACAAGTGAATCGGTTCACAGGACTTGATCCTAACACCAAATTGAACCCAACATTCAGGACTCAACATTGAGATCGATCCATTAAGTCTAGGAAATCCACATGTTCATAGTCCAATATATCTTTCATCTTTTCATTCATTTTGTACATAGCATAGTATTCTTTTCTTAGATTCTTCTAGAAATTATATAGGTGTACAAAGTTAGTTACACGGGAGATAACATTGTTAGCATTTATTTTATTTACAATTTAATTCCTTGTATTTAGATTATATAGCTCATTGTTACATCACTCGGAAAATTTCCTATCTCCTGTCTTCATTACTTTTTTGATTTTATGAAATTATGATTAGTATGATTATTTTATTATAGTACCATAAAATTTGATGTATAGTTTTATTTCTTGAAAGAGAAGTAACTAGATGGAGGGAATATTAAATAATTAATAACTATGATCACATTATCATGCATTGAATTCTGCTTGTTCACTAATTCACACAAATATTCATCACATATGAAGATTGACATTTTACTTTCAAAGCCACTGTTCGATCACAAGCTTATAAGTAGTTCAATCACAAGTTAAATAACTATAATATAAACATCTTCCAATGGACTCCTGTTGTTGGGATGGGGCACAGGGAATTAACAAATTATAGGCATCATTAGTAGTTATTATCAAGGTAGTAACGAGAATATTCAAGTTAAGAAGCAACAAATAAAATAATATTCTTAGTCTTTGATATAATAAAATAAATGCTTTCAAAAATGACTATAGATAATAGATAATAATAAAGATAAATTAGGAATTAAGTAACAAATTGTCTTGATTATTTAAGCCGAATAAAAAAAATTGATATCTATTTTTAATATAATGAACAAGTAAAAATAAAGTGATCTTTGTCAAAATTGAAAAGATTGTTTTTGTGTGTATCTTAAATCTTGATTTCTCTCTCCTACATGCATTTCACCATGACCTTAATTTCCTCATAAATTAAGGGGGGATTAGAGGGGTTGTGAGGACACTAGCTCCAACATAAATGCTTTGATACACACATTCATGAAGCACTAATGTATTATATATTTGAGGTAGACAACTTTGTTGTTTTGCTAAAATGAACAGTAAAGAGAAACTGTTATTTTTAGTATAAAATCAAATAAAATGAAACGAAATAGGTGACCTAATGGCCGCGCACTCTAAAATTGGTCATGTCATGATGAGGACTATTTTATTTGTAATTGAAATGATTCGGTTGGTCATTTTTGAAAATTTTTGTAAAATTATCATTTTACCCCTCTCGATATCGATCCTAAATCATTTCTGAATGAATTTTGAAATTGATTTCGAGTTTTGAGTTAAAGTTTTGAATTATGGGAATGGGAATTTGAGAGACTAAAGTTGTTGAAGAATAGTTTTTGATGTTTTCTAGAGTTTCAAGTGTCAGAATGGAATCTGTCGATTTCATCAGTTCTGGACTATGGAAATTGGTTTAAGATAGTTGTCGGTTTCAAATTCAGAGTCATTTTGAGAATTTGAGGTCCTAAGTTGGAAATTGATAAGATTTTAGCCTTTGGATTGACTTTAGTCAACATTTAGGGTTCGAATGCTTGAATTGGATTTTCGACAGTTCCGTTAGATTTGGGGGATGATTTTAGGCTTAGGAGAGGTCTTGGTTGAGTTTTTAGACATCCCGATCTTGATTTAGCCTTTTTAGGCGTTATGATTAGTTTCTTGTGACTTATATGGGACTCGGGTCAAGGAGACCTCTGATTCAATGGTTCTATTGTGTCCAGAACGTCGAATATAGTCAATTTACAGATATTGTTTATATGTACGGGGTGTCGAACGAATTTGAGGGTCCATTTGATGATTTGAAAGTTGGTTATATTGCTGGTGTCTGTCACGACCCAAAATCACAAGTCGTGATGACACCTATGTTCCCAACCGAAAGGTAAGCCAACCCAATAAGTTAACCAATTCCACTTAAAATATGTAAAAGTAAGTAGCAAGTAAATATCTTAAATACTAAGTTTTTTTAAAATAAAATGCGGAAAAATGGAAATACCACCCCAAGATTTAGTGTCAAAAGTACAAGAGCTTCTAAACTACGATACAAGTCTGGAACAAAATGACAAACCTAGACGTGAGAAATATCTTGTCTAAATACTAAAATAAAATGATAACGTCTAAAGACATAGAGGGAGGTGTGGGCCACAGAACAGTCAAGTAGCTCACCACAACTCCAAGATAATTCAAAACTCAGCTCTGAAAGCTCCATGAAATGTACTCGAAATTGAAATTCAATCTACACCATAAAAGAGTGCAGCAAGTGTAGTATGAGTAGGAAACCACGTGTACCCAATATATCTCATAGACCGACAACGAAGAAGTAGTGACATGAGTATATAAGAAAATAATCCTTTAAATTTACAAGTCCACACTATACTTATCAACCAAGTTTTCATCAATAGAGATAATCAAATGTCACGTAATGTCCTACCACCAATAAAACACATGCTCAAACAAGAATGAAGGATATAATAAGATGCAATGTAATGCAATGTGACACCATGAAATGATATGCCTCAAAAGCCCAGTACTCTCTCAACCGTATATACATGATACTCCTCGGAAATACATTGAGAGTTCATGACCCATGGGGGACTCGTGAGGTCCATATACCGACACAGACGATCTCCACGTGTCTGTCCGGACGATCTCAACGCACTATCATAAAATCAAATAATTTTCGCACGGACGATCTCCACGTGCCCAATTTTATAATCTTAAGTCTCACCATCCCCAGCACAGACGATCTCCACGTGCCCAACTTATACTTAATCTCATGTCAATGCATGTGCACAATATGATTTCAATAAAAGAGGATGATGATGCATCTCAATCAATCAAATATCAGCATAATATATAACCACCCCAACTATCACAAATATACGGGTACAATAAAGAAACACAATCACACAAAAGAATTCAAGCCAAATACATCAGCTAATGCCCATATGCTTTGGCATTCTCGGATTACAATCCGCCTACTATAGTAATAAACTTTCCCTTTATAACACCGGTACTCGTTCCAATGCCCGTCACACCATTGGTACGAGACCCCCCATCTTTCGCCCTTACCCATAATCTATTCCATTTTTAATCTTTAATTAGAAAAATGTCCTTCAACGAAGTCTGAAAGTCTTAACTTACCTTGAATGCCGAACACGTATAACGATCCTCAAGATTTTCCCTTTCCTTTCCGTAAAGCTTCAGAATGTTTCCACTCTATCAAGTATGAAATATTTGTAAGCAAGTGAGTCCATAGACACTCATATTACTATAGGTCTAGCCTATATCCAAAACTCTCCAAACCTATAATTAAAATTCATAAATCTTGGTACCAACTAGATATACCAAGTCTCATATTCCTAAATTTTAAGCCTATGATTAAGTCTCAATTTACCAAAATATCAAAATTTTAATGGTGTTCATACAACAGAATATACCTAATATTTAATTACCTACCTCAATATATCAAAAACTAAATTTATAATATGATGAACAATTTATATTATTTGGATGGAAACCACTGGTTAGGCGACAACATGAACCAAAGTCGATGCTCCCAGTTCATTAGTGTAAATACATCCTAATTAATTACCTAAAAATTGACCATAAGAAAAATATTCTATACCCTAACAATTAATGATTACAACTAATATGAAAATTTGAGATATCCTTACCTACACTTATCAACAAAGTCGACTCCACATTTGCGAGGTGAGTTTCTGCTCTCCTCTCTTTTTTTCCTTAAAAGTAATTGGAAAAATTATATGAAATAACAAACTATTAATTCAAATTAAATGGAGATAATATCATAGATGGTCACTCAACTATAGACTATTTTCTCAGAAAGTCACTCAACTTTGGTTTTTAACTCAAAAGTCACTCAACTATGGATTCTTTTCTCAGAAAGTCACTCAACTATGGTCTCTTTTCTCAGAAAGTCACTCAACTTTGATTTATAACTCAAAAGTCACTCAACCATGGATATTTTACTTACAAAGTCACTCAACCTATTTAATTGATTTTTTAATTAAAATTTATTGACATGAAATTTTTATCAAAACCAAAATATTAAGAATTAAATAAATGTTCATTTAAACCATTTAATGCCCACCTATTTGATCTGTCCCATTAAAAATACAACAGTGACCCCTTTTATTTTACTTTTTCCTCCCAAAATTATTATCTTATGTGTTCTTTATTTTTTTAGTTAAACAACATAATTAAATTAAGAATTACATTTGTAAGAATTTTTTTGGATATTATTAATCAATAGTATAACTGAAGGTTTTGACCAGAACATTATGGTCTGTAATGACGTCCTAATATTTTTATAATGAAGCATAATTATTTTAAATATTATGTCTAATATTTTACTAGTAATTATTTAGAATATTATATCTTATATTTTACTAGTGACCAATAAATACTAATCATTTGATTTACATATAATTTTAGCATCTAATTAATGATGTTAACAACATATTATTGTAATAATTAAGCAGTTACTAATTTGTTACTGGAAAAAATAAAGAAATGGCATTAAGTCGAACAGTTCAACTTGAAAATTGTTGTTTAATTTGAGTGCATTTTATAACTGTCTTTGTGTTATATTCAAAGTTCAAAATTAAACCTATCAAATTATGCACCTCATTAGTTAATTTAAAAAAAACGCACAAGAGATAAGGAAATAATTTTTTATTTGGAGGGGGTAAAATAAAAGGTTGAGTGACTTTGTAAGTAAAATATTCATAGTTGAGTGACTTTCTGAGGAAAACATTTTATAGTTAAGTGACTTTTGAGTTAAAAAAATAAAGTTGAGTGACTTTTTGTGAAAAGAGTCCATAGTTAAGTGACTTTTGAGTTAAAAATCAAAGTTGAGTGACTTTCTGAGAAAAAAGGTCATAGTTGAGTGACCATCTGAGATATTATCTCAAAATAAATGTTATAGCCATAGTTTATTTTATTTGCAAATCGCAGCAAACATTCCATTTTTTTGCCATCTGGTACGGTATACAATTAGCCATTTTCGGTATACAATTACCCATTCGGTATACAAATGTATAAAATGCGTTTGTGTTTGTATAAAGCGAGAGAAAAGTGTATATACAAATACAAATACATATATATTCATCCTATACACTTATAATTATACAAATACAGATCTTATTATACAAATTACAATGTATAAATGAATTTATATAAAACTGAACAATTTGTATAAAATTGGATGTATCTAGCGAATTATACAAATCAAAAGCTTAATAGCAAACATAAAATTTGCTATGGAGCGCAATTATGCAAACTATACCTATAACATACAAATATGATTTTTATGTTTGCTATATGTGAAAGTTGCTCAAAATAATTAGGTACTAAATTCTACTAACCTAATTTAACTATGTGGGACATGTGGTAAAAAGGTATTTAATAAATGGATTTGTCCCATTAACCATCTACTAAAATTAACTATTTAAAGTATACCCGCTAATTAAATAATTGTAGTTAAATGAGTAATTCAAAATTTTCATTTGAAATTTACGGGAAGGGTCAAAATAGTTCTAGTGCTCAAAATGGCCTAACGGGTCATTACAGTGTCTGTTGACCTCGCGATCACAATCGGTTTTCGCTTTTGAGAGGGTCGCCTTAGCGAAGATCGGCTCCCATGAGGTCAAGTGGTTAGACCCTCGCGATCGCTGTAACACCCCAGGAAATTTTTGAGCTAAGACTTGAACCATCCTTCGTAGTGAGTAACTTTTTACCAAGGAATTTAAAATTTCTTAAGTGTTAAGGTCACTAGATGTAGCACCTTGAGTTCTAAAAAGAACTAAATTGGAAATAGCAAAATCTGAAATTTTACAAGTTATGCTTAAGTTATGAGTTTTGGGTCAACTTCAAATGACCATAACTCTCAGTA
>JAJONR010012147.1:0-12175 GCA_029582245.1 Solanum etuberosum | reverse complement strand
TTTTAAAGACTTAAGTTGCCTATTTTATGGCGAGTTGAATATATTCTTTTTATTCAGTTTTTAAGCTTTTGTATGCTTGAGTTAATCTTCCGCTTGTAGTCAGCCAGGATGAGGGTTCGCTTGGGGACCAGCAATGGTTCTCGAGTGCCGGCCACATCCAGGGTGTTGGCTCGGGTCGTGACAAAAATGAGCTCCAAACTCGGGAGGAACCTGGTCCTCAGCAACCTCAGCATGTGGCTTAGGAGAAGACTCTCTAGTTGTGCCTCTAGCAAGTGTCGCTCCACGGGCACAACCTCTAACCGGTGCTACTCTACGAGCACGGCCTCTATCTCGGGCCCTACTCTACCCATAGTTGGGGTCTCAACAACCGCCCCGGGGACTATCTCCCCTCTACCACTTGAAATAGAAGCTCTAGTCCTTGGCATCTGGCAAACAACACATGACAACTCAGCACTAGCGAAGGTAACAACGCACAATAAGAAGGTGTATGTAAACTTACTAAATCCCTATATGGCTTGAAACAGGCACCAAAGCAATGGCATGAAAAGTTTGATTCATGCATGATTGAAAATGGTTTTAAAACAAATGAGTGTGATAAGTACATATATCATAAGTCTTGGAATAATTCACATGTGATTATTTTCATATATGTTGATGATTTATTGATCTTTGGCTCTAACATGAATGTTATTGATGAATCTAAAAATATTCTTAGAAGCCATTTTGATATGAAAAATTTTGGTGAGACAAATTTTATTCTTGGAATAAAAATAACAAGAACATGTGAGGAAATTTTCCTTGACCAGTCACATTATGTTGAGAAAATTTTGAAAAATTATAACTTTCTTGATTGCAAGCATGTAGTAACTCCTTTTGATTCAAGTGTTCACTTATTTCCTATTGAAAATGAAAATGATGTGATAAATCAAAAGGAATATGCTAGCTTAAATGGAAGTTTGAGATATATGACTGATTGCGCTAGGTCGAATATTGCATATGCGGTAGGAGTACTTAGCAGGTGTACAAGTAAGCCAGGTAATGAACATTGGCATGCTATAACAAGAGTTATGAGATATTTAATCGGAACAAAAAATTGTGGTTTGTTCTATAAAATATATACTACTATACTTGAAGGCTTTTCTGATGTAGATTGGAACACTTTATCAAGGGATTCATGTTCTACCACTGGTTATATCTTTACTTTGGGTGGTGGTGCTATTTGTTGGAAATTAAAAAAGCAAACAATAATTGCTAACTCTACCGTGGAGGCTGAACTAATTGCTTTAGCTTCAGCTAGTGAGGAAGCGAATTGGTTGAGAAATTTATTATTTCAAATACCTTATTTTGAAAAACCAATTCCTCATATTCTAATTCATTGTGATAGCACCGCTGCAATTGGTAAAGTTCAAAACCGTTATTACAATGGTATATCCAAACCTATAAGGAGGAAACACAATAATGTAAGATCATATTTGACAAGTGGTACCATTAATGTTGATTATGTCAAATCTTGTGATAATCTTGCAGATCCTCTTACTAATTAGGGCCTTAATAAGAGAAAAGGTTTGGAGCACGTCGAGAGGGATGGGATTGAAGCCTATAAATCCTTGAGTCATATATGAGGTAACCCAACCTGGGGACTAGAAATCTTATAACCAGGTTCAAAGAGAAAAACTAATCATATGATCGCTTGTTGTGAAAAAATGCACTATTTTTTTTATTCCCTCCCTATGATGTGAGTGCATTGTTTCCTGTAATGATTTGTGAAGGTTGAGTTAATAAAACTCTTAATGAATATATGTAGCTCGTATGGGTGGAGTGTTAAACTTATAGGAACACTCTCGACAGATTTCACATATGTGAGTGTGGAAGTAGGTCGCTTCCTATGAGAATTGGGCTTATTCTCAAAAGCACTCATGAAATCGGGACAGCATAAGGTCGTAACGTGCTGACTTTAAAGCTCATGTCAACACCTTGATTATTATGTGTGAGCGGTGATATTTTATTTCCCTTAAGCAGTCATAGTTCAAGTCTAAGGCTACAAAGACTATGGAGTAAAAGTTATTGTTTCACTAAGTGGAGGTTCAATGCAGAGCACACCTTCATTATGCATAGTAGTCTTCCTTCCGCTAATATACTCTCTTGTCTAATATTAAAATAAGTGGGAAATTGTTAGTGTCACATTTTTAATATTCTAATAGTTTTATCTTTGCATTGCCACATACACTTTGTTCTGCCATTGGTTGAATTTAATTTGCTGTTGTATGTTTGGAAGTTATGGCAATTACTTTGCTGCCATTGGAACATTGTTTGGTGCATTACTGCTTGTTGTCAGTTGATGACAATTGATGGTGTGTTTATTGTTATTTGGCGTAATTGCCATTCCGTTGCTGAACGTTGTAATGGTCATCCGTTTTTTTGCTTCATGGCAAAGTATGTAGTGGTCAACTATGACCATTACTTCTCTACATTATTTTTCACTCTTTATTCATTCATTATTTCTTGTAACATATGTAATCTCTGAGCCATTTATCTTCACTATTTACTATTTTATTATTTTCCTATTTATTGATAGAAAGATATCCCCAACTATCAATACTGGTGGTCTTCATTTGGTTTGTATACACATAAGAAAATATAGAATGCATAAAAGTTGGTAAAAAGAGAGTTCTTATTAGTTAAAGCTGGGAGGTGTTCTTTTTGTAGAGCTTTGGACTCAACTCTTGTCCAGAATTGTTGAGTTATATTTTGTGATTAGGTTGTTGTATCCTGGAGGGGACAAGTCAAGAAGGACTACTGCTGGACCGGTGAAAACTTTTGTTGCAGTGGGCTTGAATCTCCTTAAAGAGAGCGAGATATCCGCGTCTCATCCAGAAGAGATTTTATTTCTCCGTTTTGTTTTCAATTATAATCTTGTAATTTTGTGATTTTTCACTAACAGCATATAAACTAACAACGCACAATATTTAAATTCTGAGAATGAAAGATTCATTTCCTATCCTTATCCTTATTCTCTTTAGGTGACTTTGATCTTTTCGTCGTGGTTAAGACATGACCAAACTAAAAGATATATTTTTTTATTGGTTCAATCAGTTTCTTAACAAAATAGACTGAAAGATGATTCTTGTTATATTTTGGATAGTATAAGGATATTTTTTGCTCACTTAGATAATATAATGATATACATTAGATTTGAGTCATAGTTGAGGGATGATTTTGGCCAAAACCTCTACATAATTACATATTTCATGTGGCGCAACCAGAAATTTTATTAAGGGCGTCCAAAGATAATGGTGTGTGGCTGTCAAAATAAAACAAAAAAAATTTGTGCTATTTGAGATTTGAACTCAAAACTCCTTTCATTCAAATGGACACTCATTACCACTGTGCCAAAGACATAATTTTTGTCAAAAGTGTCAAACTTTAAATATACATCCTTTAAATGTAGAATTTAACATATAAATACAACGTAATTTTCCGACGATGGGTGTTCAGTTGGACGCCCTAGGGTGGCTCTAGCTACGCCACTGCTATCTCTAACTAATGGAGAATTGAACAAACTTCCGACCTAAGAGTATGACCTAGTAGTTTCAGTTTTAGTATTCTCTGTGTTGAAGTGTTGATTATTTCATCTAAAAATTTAAGTTATTAGAGAAAGTATACTTTTATTATTTAAGTATATTTCTAACACGTCCCTTCACGTGCGGACCTTAGCACATAAAAATTGTTTTTGATATAATCACACACTTCAGCACTATGTTGTTTATTATATCTTGCTTTATTTAATTTGATTATATTAGGCAAAAAAAATTAACATGTGATTTGCGTGATCGTGATTATGACTTGTTGATGCCATCCAACCAATCAAAAGGACAAAAGGTGGGACATATATTCACATATTCATCCTGTTTGTTAATACATTTTTATAATAATAGTATATTTAGGATTTATAGTCCCATAAAATAACCAAGTATTTCATCCTAAAATCACCCCACATATATACTTAAGGGGCAATATTACATGTTTTAAATCTACTTTTAAAATATTATTACTTATAACATTTTAATTGCGGGTTATAACAGATCACTTTTTATTTATAAATCAATTTCATTTCACTTTATTAAATAATTAAAATTTTATAATTATATTTTTATTATTAGGTGATATAGATAAATAATCAATCATCATTATCTCTTACCCATTTTTAGGGATTTTACCTTGATTCATGTTCCTTTTTACTGTCACACGTGAAATAAAAAATGGGTCAGACAAATAATGAACAAATTCAATGTTCATACCAAAATATAACATTATATCTTTAAAAAAACGTCATAATTAACATTATCATACACAACAAAAAATATGAAATCAGTATACAAAATTTCATACAATTTTTATGCACACTTTTCATACACATTTCATGCTAAAATTATAACTATTTCATCACATAAGTCTTCACTTTTTCATAGAAGAATCATGCCAATATAATACCAAATTAATACTAATTCTAACTATTAATTGTCATTTATTAGATAATGAGTACACAAAATTCATTCCAATATAATGCCACAATCGTACCAACATGGTATAACCAGTATACCAATTTCAAATATGTAATTTTTTTAACCAAAAACATAAAAAAAATGAATGTTCATACCAAAATCTATACCATTTTCAAACAAATTTTATGTAATTTCAAAAAATAAATGTTCATTCCAAAAACACCATAATTAAATATTATACACAAACAAAATCTGAATATCTTTTTTTCAGTATCACTGTTCTTAATTATTATTATTTTTACGTTTGGTTAGTATACCAATACAAATAAAAAATCGCAAAGAACACTAACCTGAAAGATCTCATCTACCACCGTGCTTTATTAATATTGATAAGAAGTTGTCCACTACAAGAAAATAAAGATTATTGAATAAAAACGAATAGGAATTAGATGAGAGTGATGACTAACTAGAGAAAAAATTGAGAAGAGAGAGAAACGTTCGAAAAAAGAAAAGAAATTTGTTTTTAACGAATTTTAACTGATTTGAATTAAACATGGAAAACAAATATTCTTTTTTTATGAATTTCCTATTTTTATGCCACATATTAATTATCATTAATGAATTCAAATTATTTACTACTAATATCTCCGTTTTTACCTTATTTATTTTTCACACTAATTAATTTTTAATGTTATTTTAAATCATTTTTTTATTTTACTAAAATGTTACAACCTGCAATTTTTTATTGTTATAACTTGAAAGATAAAGAATAATGTCATAACTTATAATTATTAATCCTATATATATCAATTATAAAATTTTCACTTGATAATTTATAAAAAAAAATAACACGTTTAATATTCTTCTTTATGTTAAAATCAGCCTAATGATTGAACTTGGGCCTAATGTCACAAACTTAGGCTCTAACTAAGCATTCCGTGTGGCACTTGCAATTTACTCACGAATCTTTTACAATCATGTAAGCTCAAGTAAGCTATTTCAAATTAGATTGCTAAGAGAATGAAGAAAGACACAAAAAAATTTGTAAGAAGTTTTTTATATTGCTTCGAAGATAGCTTGTTTTCTCCTTAATTAGTGGCCAAAGTAATAGAATATAATTGTTTTTCTTTTTATTTATTTTTTAGATGCAACGACTTTTAGTTAAACTGTGTAATTTTCTCTTTCGGACCAAAATTCAGAATTTGTTTTTGCTAGAGCTGCCTAGTTTAGTTAAATTAAAATCTTTTATCGAAAATAATGAAGTACAATGTTATATTTTTTTTATTTTTTATTTAGATGCCATGGTAGTTTGTTTCAATTATATATTTCTTTTTTTTTGAGCTAAATCTATAAAAAGAATTGGCTGAAATCCCATTTCTTTTAGCCAAAAAAATAAAATAAAAATTCAACCAAATAATGGAGTTCCAGAATTTGAGTGATGATCCAAAAAGTTAACAAATTTAAAATGGTAATACTTCACTTTTTAACATATTAAGAAAAGATTTTGTTTTTTAAATTTTATCCTCAAAATTAATTACTTATTCTCCAAATCATTTTTCAAAATATAATAATATAAGTCATTTTATCATAAAATACTCTTATTAATTGTTTTTTAAGAAACATTGTAGACACTGAAATTTTGTGGGACTCTACAAGGTGTATTCAATTGCAACTATGATTCTTGGAGGCTACTCAATCCTAAACCATAGTCCATGCCTATATAAAGGGTACTATATTACGTTGAAAATGAATCTTGAAAATTTCGTGATGGAATATTCATAAAGATATCGAAATCTTGAATATCCCATAAACTCTTGGGATATTCATAAAAAGATCAACCCAAATCATCCTAGTTCAAGAAATACGTACTAACGACCCTCGAATTATAGAAATCAAGTCCAAATCATCCTAGTTCGAGAAGTACGCCACTAACGGCCCTTGAATAATGGATAAATGAGAAGAATCAAAAGAGGAACAGATTTGTACCCATATTGATTTATCAATAAAATATTCATGTTTCTTTAGATTTTATTTGTGTGGTTAATTTATTTTTCATATGTTTAAAATTTGTTGCAAACAAACGTGCAAAGTTTAAAATGGATAAAAAAAAAATTTATATAAATAATGAATAAAGTAAAGTATATTTTATTTTTAAAAATACCATATAAGCGAAAATTATGTGTGCCAAGTTTAAGAGTACCGCAAGATGCTCTGCCTAAAAATGAAGAATTCTTCGAAGCTCCGAAAATGTACTTGATGAATTAGTCGAGGGGTTTGAAATTTGATTTTAACACTATTTTTTCTATAAGTAAAAAAACAATATTCCCTCCAATTCAAACTAATTGATGCCTTAGGTTTGAGAACATGAATTATGAAATTTAATTGACTAAGATGCTCTTAATTATAATTTTTTTTCTTTTTTAGGTTGACATAAATGATCATCATAATTAGAAATAAGTCTAAGGGCAAATATGAGAAAAAGGAATTAAATATCTTCTTGATTATGTAACAATTATTTTGAATCAACTTTTTGAAGCTAAAATATCACTAATTTTTTCATTAATGATCTTAGAAAATGTAAGAAGATGAAATAGGTCCCACAATGAAACAGGAGTAGAAACCTATGCTTTGTATGAGAAGTATTGCATTCTCTTCTTTTTTTGGCTTTTGAAGTAATAAGGGTCATTTAACACGTGAGATAAAGAATAATAATCTTTCGATAAAATTTAAAATTAACTTTATGTCATAGTTAGTTAGAGGTATTAACTAATCATGAAATTGTATTATCCCATATTTGTACTAAATTTATGAAATTACTATCCAATATAAGTGGGATAAAATAATCTCATAACATATCCCAGCAAAAAAAATGTAAAATGTTAAGATATACTTAATGATATTCGAGATTCTACCCAGCAGAGTCTTCCATAAATAATTGACCAGTGAAAGGATAGCCGGACCCGTTGGCAGTTATTGATGGCTCGAAAAGAAAGCTAGGCTAGGTCTTCTTCCCTTAGAGAAAGATATCCTTGCTTATTTCATCACCCGTCCCAAACGGACCCATTATGATTCAGTGATTTTTTTTATTTTGCATGAATAGGTAACAACTATTGATTCTCTTTTAATTAGTAGAATTTTTGTTTTACATTTTACTTCTTTCTAATTTTCTCGACATTGATACATTCCTGCAAAAATAATTGCACCAAGATCGTAACTAGTACAATATCAAATGCTTCTCACTAGTAGTCACAAAATCCAACTTCAATAAGTAATTAGGAACTCAAATACAATGCAAAATAATAATATAATTCTAAAAACCAATACTTCCCAGCACATTATGAAACAAAATTCTCATTGTTAGCTAGACCATAGAAAAAGTAAGCCACCACAACATTTTCTTGTCATCACTCTCAGCCAGTTACTCTACATGATATAACTTATACGAAAAGTGAAATCTCACTATCGAAAGAAATGTCGAGTTGTATACACCTAGCTCCATTGTCGGGCTAGAGGGGGACCTTCTGACTTGGGAAATAGTCCACCACTTTCACTAATCATGTCAAACAACGTTGATCGTTGCATTTATAGCTTTCTTGAACAGGGATCTGTTCTTTATAAATGGAACATCCGAAAAATAAAATTAATTATAATGACATGTAAATGTTAATATTACATCTTTGCAAAATAGAGTACACTACAGAATGACCAGACGCAAATGGCAGAGTTTGGAATGTATGTCGGCTCATCTGTCAGTCGCGTCGGGTCTGCTGCTCAGTTGAAAACTAAGAAACAAGTCTGAGGTCAACTAGTGCTGCCCGAGAGATCTCCTGAAAGCGCACTTCCGTATGATGCTGATCCTGTGTATGAACTAGTAACTCGAGACGAAGTACCAACACGGTTTTTTTGTAATTGGCGAATCTTGAAAAGATCTCTAGGAAGGGGCTGGCTTTGTATAGTCGTTGATTCATCATCCTCTTGTCCTGCAACAAGTTAACTAGGCCTTTGAATTATATAAACAAGGACTACATTATATTTAGCATCAAGATGCCAAGGCACAGATATTGCAGACTTCGAAATACAGTAGTAGTAGGGAATGAGTAGTTCCTGTATTGCAGGAATGAAATCATAGGACAAGCCTACATGCCAAGAGTGAAGGTAAAACAGATAATGATTTGATGCAACAGTGAGGCAGTGAAGAGACATATCGTTGGGTGTGTCATGAGCAAGAAGAACATAAACATCTCATAGGTAAAGGTAACATACTGTCCATGTCTTTCCTCTTTCCAGGCTGTCTGTCTCTCGGCCTGAATTTGCTTGAATCAGAGAGGTCACTCGTAGATGGAGCAGCGCCTGACTGCAATGGCAGAGAGGCAGTCCCGGATTTTCCAGTTGCTGCAGGGATGTTGCTTTGCAAACATACAGATATCACAAAATCAGCATCAGGAGAAGGACCTGATAGGATGCAGAGAAAACTCAAGTTATTACGGAGCAACATATACTTTTGATAGAGGAAGCAATTGGCAGCCTTATCCTCCAGGAGAGTTAAATTGCTGTCTGTGAAAATTAATATATAGAAAGTATTGTAGGATAATTTGCAATGTCGGTTATTCTGTAAAAAGCACCCTTTAATAGAATCCAGTGAAGTTGTAAATTCCCTTCTGCAGCTTCTCGGATTCATCTTAAAGCCTAGGTACAAATAGATGATTGTCTAAAAATCAAATTAGCTCTTGCTTAACCTCTTACTGTCCTTCAAAAGTTTTAGGTATAATCTCCTTGTTAGAACATCAACACTAAGATCACCTTCTGCAACCAATTTAGCTCCCATCCAATCATTTTCAGATGGTATGTTGTTATTTCATTTGACTGCTGAATTTCACTTAAGATTGTGATAAAAATCGGTTTGGGATTGGGACTTCCATGTTGGAGGTCTCAAGTTCGAAACCCCTTGCCAGCGAAAGCAAGGGGTTTGCCTTCTGGGTCGAACTCGTCGCACTGGACTTGGCTAGTGCGGTTTACCTATCCTGTGTGGTTTGCGAGCTATTGCATAGGACCAGGGGTTTTACCCTGTGCGCACCCAAAGGGTAGCGGCTGCGAGTTTCTTTTGTCATAAAAAAAATACTTGATAACATTCAAATGATCACTAAGTGAAAAAAAGCTCCTATTTAGATGTATGCCTACCCGCAGCAGATTCAATTGATAACCTACTGTATTGGACCACACAAACCTAGAAGCAGATATCACATCTAGGAAGTTGAATGGAAGAAAAGAATTATATTAAGACACACAATGGTCATTCCTACATTAAAAAGGCAACTCTAGAGTCTTTCCAGGAAAGGTGTTTCACCTTCTTGTGACCACCACTAACATGCAAATGTAAAGGAGTAATCTGACTAAAAATACAAAAGCTAACAACAGACTAGAGCGACTTATAAATTTTTACGAAGGATCACAATTTCACGGGGCAAGTGACTGGAAAATTTGATAGAAAGAGAAAATTCAGAACTATACCTTCAACAGCTGGCAAATTTGCTATGAACGCTGCAAATGCAGGGGGCAATGATTTCAAAATATCATTAAGGGCATTTGGAGGTCCATTGCTGCTAAATGGACCAGAATAGGGTAAGGTGCCTGAAGCAGATGGAGCTGCAAGCGCAGCAGGACCTGGAAAATCCAGCATCATCCAACAAACGTAAGCTAATAGTTCCTCATATAACAGATGCCCACATTACAAGAATATAGAGTTCTTAATAAAATTCAGCATGGTTCTCACTGAAATTGAGGAAAAGTTGTCTACTATACCCTACTTTTCAGATCTGTATATAGTTTAGTCTGAATCTAGAGGACCTCATTGAAATAAGTGTCCATTAGTGTTTAATCATTATTATATGAATCCAAGGGAGTGGGGTAGAAAATGTTTCCGATTTGGTTGGTCAAATCTTTGGGAAACATCCTCTCTAGGAAAATAAGTTCATTAAAAATGAGAAAAATGTCTTCCCTTATGGAAGTAGGAAAAACACGTTTCATGAGTTCCATTCCACATTAATCATCTCCTCATCACTCTCTAACACACCCCAAACCAAGAGTGTTTTAACAGATTATATAGAAATTTTTTGAGTCGATATTTTTTGTTTACTTATCAAACACCAGAAAATAAGTAGAAACATCACTTATTTTCCTGGAGAACTTTTTCCAAGAAAATATTTTCCATGGAGAACATTTTCCTTCCTATGAAACAAACACCAAAGAAGAAAATAACCATAAGCACTTTAAACTTCTTGTATTCACAATTTTTAAATTTTTTGGCAATCAATTTTATTCAATTACTTGACAGCATACAAGTTTACAACTAGCTGATGTGGAGAACAAAAATGAATCGAGAAGGCAATTTTTTTTACAAATTTCTTCATTTGGACTACCCATAGTTTATGTGTTCTTTTATTCTAGAAACAAAGATTGGTCTCTCCCATTCAAAGTGATGCATATTCATGTACCAGGGAGTAACTTGCAAAGTCCCAATCCCAGTATATGCAAGAGTCCATGCATTATTTAGTGTCATCCAATAATCACAAAGCTGTATTTTCTCTAAGAAGAGAACTCTGGCAAGGAGGAAACTCACTTATTACTGCAGCACAATGCAGCCTCCCATGATTGGCTTAAAACAATCAAAAAAGCCCTACATCTGAAGGCACTTCACTGCCTAGGCATCGAGGGATCTCTCTTTCATATCATTGATGAGTCGGGGATTTCGACTCATTTAGGGCTTATTATTCAAGGATTTAGTGTCCTCAATGCCTATTTGATACTCATAACTGATGTTAAAATGTTGATATGCAGCAATGAAGGCTAAAGAGTAAGGCAAGGACATTACGAGGCAAATAGGAGCGAAAAAGCTGAAAAAATTGAAGGAAAGCAAAGCTGGTACTCGCCAAAGCCACTCGGCGAGTCGCCGAGTGAACCTTCAGCTCGCCTAAAGTTCCAGCATGCCAGCCCATGGACAAAACCAACTTGGTGAGCAGACAAGCGATTCGGCGACACGCCGAAGAGATCGGCGATGACGATTTGGCTCGCCGAAAGTTACAGAAAGATTTGATGAAAAAACCACACCGAAAAGGCGAGAAAAGGAGCAACTCGGCGCATCGCCGACGGGTCTGGGAACGCATAAATGCAATTTTGAAAAGAAGAGAAGGAGTTCCCACATTGTTCACTTCTAGGTTTTTGAGTTTTTACATTCTAGAACATTGTCTTTACATTTTTGAGTAGAGATTTAGAGATTGTGAGATTTTTAGCTTAAATTTCAGCATTTGGGAATTGCAGATCGTTAGCAAATCAGATGGAAAACTTTGTTGGTAACGATTTCTTGTTATTCGCTATGTTTGGCTAAAACCCCTTTCCTTGGGGGTGTGATTATGTAGTTGAATGCATTAATTAGCTTGTAACACCCCGACTTTTCGGAACTCTAATTTAACTCATACCTTCGTGGAAAGACAAAGACGGTGAGTAATAAATTAAGAATGATGTGGTATATCATATTTAATGTGATTTCTGCCCAGTGCTCTGAATGTCAAAGTGAAGAAATTCAACCAAGCGCGGGTAAACGGCGGGAGTAACTATGACTCTCTTAAGGTAGCCAAATGCCTCGTCATCTAATTAGTGACGCGCATGAATGGATTAAC
>JAJONR010012146.1:0-25317 GCA_029582245.1 Solanum etuberosum | reverse complement strand
TTGCCATTTTGGCTAAGTTTAATATTTCTTAAAGACATTTGCATGAGTTATCCTTTGAGACTATTTCTTGTATTTAAGACTTCCGCTGAGTAAGTAAGTCAGGCCAAGGGTTCTCTTGGGGCCAGCAATGGTTCTCGAGTGCCAATCCCGCCCAGGGTGTAGGCTCGGGGCGTGACAATTTTAAATAGTTTAAGATAGAGCATGCCTATGTTCGAACTCATATCGTTCGCAACTTATGTGCTATAGAGAGTTCCAAACTCTTAGTATGAATCAGCTCCGTCTATGTTAGTAGGGAAGTTCAAAAGTCAAAAAGATAGTAAGAGTAAATCGTTTCCCTTCCATCCTCAGTTTAACCATCATTCGAGGAAGAATGATCCCAAGGGAGAGATATTGTAACACCCCAAAAAATTTCTAAGTTAAGACCCGAACTATTCTTCATTTACATGTAAGGTCATATCGGGTGATTCTTAAATTGAATATATGTGTAAAGGAAAATTCTTTAGTGTGGAATGATTTTGGATATTAATTAAGGTCACTAAAAACTCCTAGCACAAAGTTGAGTTGAAAGTTTCCTTACCGATAAAGTTTTAATGTAAGATTTTACTTGGGTCAACTTTTAAATGAACATATCTCATAGAATTAAAGAGTTACGTGGACCATAACCTATCAAATTAAAGGTATTTGAATCTTCTTTCCAACACCACCAAATTTGCAACAATCCGAGTTTTGAGTAAAACGTTATGACCATTTCAGTAATCTGCTACAGTGCAGTGATGAATTAGCCGACGGGAAAACATTAAAAAGGTTCGTTTTTATATTTTTACCTCTAAGAAAACCCTAAACGAATTTCTTGACTAATTAAAGGCTCAAAACAATCAGAGTTTCATCCCTTAATCCCCCATTCTATTCTCTCTAAAATCCTAAGGCAAAATCCTAAGGAAAAATCAAAGTAGAAGACTTCAATTCAGGATTCTTTCAATCTTTTTCAAGATTCTTCTTCAAGGTACGTCCTTCTCCAAGAATTTCATTCTTTCCAACTCAATTTTCTTCATACAATTATGAATCATTAATGAGAATCCTAATTCTTGGCCATAGAGTTTCAAGAAACTAATTCAAGAAATCTCAACAAAGGTTTTATTGATTTTTCTCCTTCAAGCTAGGGTTTCAAGACTTCTAATCAAGTTCTTCTTCAAGATTCTTCAAGATTAGATTCTTCATGAATCTTGTTCTTCCAGGTATGTAAGGCTATCATAGTGTTGGACTAGCTCATCCTCACGCTCTACATCCACTTTCAAATTAGTAAAAGAGTAATCTACGATTCTATCCCTAGATTTGAGTATTTTGAGATGAGTTGATTTTGAGTTCTTGAGTTCCTGATTCTTTTTGAACTTATATTCCTAATTATTGAATTGCTATATGTTATTCATTAATATTCTTGAGTAGATTCGTTGATGTCTATATTTCAACATGAACCCTATGAACTAAGTATTTTTGAGATGAGAAGTATCGTTGAGTTTTGAGTTCATGAGTTCTTTAGTCCTTGAGTTCTGAGTATTGAGTTTCAATATTTTTATTGAGATCCTTGAGTTGATTTGTTCATGTCTATAATTCAGCATGAACTCCATTTTGAGTTATAAATCTTGAGAAGCTTTTTAAAGCCAACACTTGAGTTTTAAACTGAGTTTTTGAGGAAGTAAAGATGAGTTTTAAGAAAGAGTTTTTAAAACATGATTAGTATAACAGTCGAGTTTGCCATCAATGTTTATGCAGTATGACTTCTCGAGTCATCAATGATCATATCACAATATGATTTTGTTATGTTTTTGAGAAAGAGTTTTCATGTATGAGTTGAATAAGAGTATAAGGGAACTAATTATTCCCAAAGGTATCAGTTTTTACATTGATAAAAGAGAAACTTTGATTACTAAATGAGTTATGAGTTCAAAAGATATTTCAGGAGCAGTTACCTCTTTAAAGAGGGTAGTTTGAGCAATTATCTTGAACCAGAGTAAGAGTTATATTTTAAAAAATATGAGCATGAGGTATATATTATTGGAAGTAGTATTGAGCACCGATATGAGTATGAGTTCAGACAACCCACAGTCCTCACAAACTATGTATGCCAACATGGATACAAGATCATACTTTTTAGATGACTTCTAAGTGCCTTCGGGCAAAGCTTAGTGGATCCACTTAGTTGAGGTGTCCTATATCCCGGCAAGGTATACGACAGTTCTGGCAGCGTGGGTGAGACGTTGTATCATCATGTAGCTCATAGTGATTGGTTGTCGGTTAGAGAATCTCCCAATAGAGTTAAAGTATATTTATATACATCACTTATTATGTTGAGTTCAGAGATGAGAAAGTATTTTGTAATGTTTTAAAAGATTTAACTCCTTTATTTCTTTACATTCAGTTTGAGTACATTGTTATCTATTGCAGTCCTTTCTTTCAGTTATTTGTTATTTAGCTATATTACATACTCGTACATTCAATGTACTGATGTCATTCGACCTGCATCTTTTAATGACACATATACAAGTTCTTAGGATCCTCAACAAAAGTCTATTGAGATCACTTCATCTGCTCGTCAATTTTTGAGTAAGACCTCATTTCTTCCGGAGGACTCCAGTTTTTTGAGTTATTAGTAACAATTTTTGAGGAGTCGTGGGTCTTGTCCCGACACTCATCTTTATACAGTAGAGGCTTCAGAGATAGACAATTTTGGAAAGTCTTTCAGTTTTCAGGTGATTTATTTAAACTTATGTTTTGTACTCAGTATATTCAGTGAAGTTTTGAGAATCAATAAACTATTTTTTTAAATATATCTTTCAATTTGATGCTTATGTATGCTTGAGTTAGTCTTCCGCTTGTCGTCAACCAGGATGAGGGTTTGCTTGGGGGCCATCGATGACGTAACTTGCACTCGAGAACCATTGTTGGCCCCAAGCGAACCCTTGGCCTGGCTCAACTCTCAGCAGAAGACTTACACAACAATAAATGAACTTCAAAAGTAAAGATTTAACTCAAAATATCAAAATAGGTAGTCGGAATATTTTAAATAAAACATTCATTGACCAAAAGAGGCAACTCAAGTTTTAAAAATTAAACAATGGAAATGAAAAGACTCATCAACTACTACTGTCTATCTATGAAGCCTCCTAATAACTATGATGGAAGTCGGAAAAAGACCCACGACATCCTAATACGACTGAAAGTAAATGTGGAAATCCTCTGGAAGCAAGGAGGCTCATCAAAGCAACTCTGGAACTGCAAGTGGTATCAACGGTGCACCTATTGATGACCCTGAACTCCTGTATCTGCATCATGAAAGATGCAAGCCAAATGGCGTCAGTAAATTGAGTGTACGAGCATGCAGGGGGAACACTAAAGCACAGACATAAGCATAAACTGATAAAAAAGAAGAACATACTCACCTCATCGCAACTCAACTCAACTCATTTCAACTCTAGGATACTCAAAGATATCCAAAGATACTCAAAATCAGAAATACTCAACTCAGTTCAATATAAAAGCAACAATAGAGATGCATTATAAAGAAAGCTTTTAAAACAGTATATAATAACTCAGTGAATTTAAAATAACAATAATAACTCTTTTATTCTTATTTGGGAGATTCTCTAACCGACAACCATCACTATGAGTTAGTGATGACGCAGCGTCTCGCCCACACTGCCAGAACTATCCTATACATTGCCCGAGTATAAGACATCCTCAACTAAGTGGATCCACCAAGCTATGCTTAAAAGCAATAAGGAATCATCTAAAAACTATGACCCTTTACCCATGTTAGCATACATGGTTTATGAGGACTTTGAGTTGTTTAACTCGTCCCCATATCGGTGCTCAATACTAATCTCAATAATATAACTCCTGCTCATATGTTTAAAAACATTTCCTTATCCTCAAACTTTGAGATTATTACTCAGAAAGTTCTCTTAAAAGAGATAGTGCTCAAAACTCCTCATGAACTCATTTGGAAATCGAAGTTTCCTCTCATTTTAAATGTAAAAACATTTACTCTTTGGAATACTTTGTTCCCATATATTCATTTTGAAAAATGAAACTAAACTCTCCATATCCTCATGATCAAGTACTCAAGTCTTAAAATAAGTTTTAAAAGTTTGTAAAAGACTTCTCAAAAAGACTCGAAAGGTTCTCTCAAACTTGACTCTTAATCTTTTCTTGAATTTGAAATATGAATTCAAGAGTTATGATTCATGATATATAGAATCTCGATGATTAATGAAGGTTATAATAGTTAGGATTAAGAAAGGAATGAAAGTTTGACTTGAAGGAACAAATGCGGAATGAAAACGAAGAAGAAAAGTGGCCTGACGCTTTGTGGCGCAGGGGTGGCGCACCGCGCCAGGCCTACCCTGACCGGGGCTAGTTTCTGGCGCACTGCTGGCACCCCATGCTAGGCCTGCTGGCTCATCAAGGGCGTGGCGCCCCATCCATTTTCCAGAAAACTCCGACGAATTTTTCTTCTCAAATTTTGTCCCTAATTCACCTAGAATCGATTGATTTCTCTCAAAAACTCTTAGATTCGTATACCCAACATAAGTAAATGAAAATCTACTCAAAACAACCCTCAAACTCATAACATTCACTTCAAGAACTCATCAAATCCCATTATTTAAAATTTATGAAATGAAACTTCAAGAAACTCATCAAGAACCTCAATACGTTGATTATAATGGACGAAATCAACTCAAGAAACTCATGATTGGCATGAGGGTGAACGAACCCATCACTATGAAACCTTACATACCTCGTTAGGATCAAATCCTTGGAAAAATCCCTCGACGATCGCAAGAAAAAATTGAACGCTTGAATCTTTCCTCCCTTTTTCTCCTCTTGAACTTCTCTCTAAAGTCCTAAGTGTGTTTAGGATTGTGAAAACTTATCTAAGTCAGTTTAGATCCCTAAAATATTAATAAAAATGAGTTAGGATCGTGGGGTAAAGAAAAAGACCAAAATATCCCTCTTTAATTCGGATGAACTTTTCTTAATCGGGTAGGCTGAACTCAAACTGCATGTCTCCCTCATCCTAACTCAGAATTAAGAAAACTTGGCGGTGTTGGATAGAGGACTTAGAGACCTTTCATTTGACACCTTAAGGGCCACCTAACTCATCCTGTACTGAAATTTATGGTCGTTTGAAGTTGACCCAAAACTCACAATTGACGACTAACTTGCACAAATCTGAAATTAGCTCTTTTCAATCTAGTTCCTTCTAAAATTAGCCCATTCTAAGACCGAGGTGTTACACTTGCTCAGCCAAAGGATAGAATAGCACTTGAGGAACCTCAGGATCTACATTGTTACCCGCATTCCTTTTTATGTAACATGACGAATAGAACCCTGAGAGGCCCTATACTAGCCACTTGACATAAGCATTATGTAAAGAAATACAATAAGAGAGATCATAAGAAATATAAGTCTCAACATCGTAAAGGAGATAAGAGATACCAAAAGAGTATATAAGAGAATACACTGAATACTACTAAGTCTGACATAAGCCTTCTACTCATAGATAAGACTAGGACAAACCCCTAAGTCACAAACAAAATCTGAAAACTCAATGACATCTAAAGCAATAAATCAGTCCATGGCCTTGCCCTCAAAACATGAGCACTCACCAATCCATTCTGTAGAGAAGCAATCCCGTTCTAGCCACATCCGAGAGGATGAGCATTTGATCTTCTATTATGAAACCATATAGGAATAATATGCATTAGTATTTTGAATGTACTGAGTATAGGGAAAAATCATAAGCATAATAGTATGATAATCTTAAACAAGATATGCATGACCAAGTAGAACGTAGTGAAAGCCTTTACATAGGAATCATTGTTCATGACAAGGTCAACTCGCATTGAATGTAACACCTCGGAATTTGGAAAGGGTAAGATTTCATTTTTAGCCACTGGTTTGGTTCTACGGATCAATTCTACGCGTCGTAAAATCTTCTACAGACCGTAGAGTGCATCCTTAGAAAGTAGGTCAATTTTTTGAAAAAATCAATCCCCAATCACCCATACTACGATTGACTAGGATGGTTCATTGAATGGACTATGGACCGTAGATGGGTTTTGTAGAAGGTCCCAGACTTAGTGAAATTTAGAGTTGAAAGTTGAGATCTACGGATGGGGTCTACGGACGGTAGGAAGTTTGACGGTCTATAAAAATAAGTTGTAGGAATTTCCTTTGATTTTAGGCCCTAGTAACTCGACCTACGGTTGACCAGTACGGTCCATAGGAATTTCTACGGTCCGTAGGTCGGAACCGTAAATCTGTCCAATAGTTATTTTAAAGGGGTATTTGAGTCTTTTTCTATGTGATTAGTACATAATCTATGTCTTTTGGACCCTAATACTAAGACCTATATAAGGTTTTTAAGTCCTAAATCTACCCACTCCAAATTCATTCCCATAATTCCAACAAAATTCTTCCTCCCTAATTTGTCTCTCAAACTCAAGGAAGAAGAAAATGGATTATAGGTTTCTTTAATTTCAAGTCTATTTTTCATCAATTTCTTAAGGCTTCAATATAAAGGTATGTAGAGAGTTCATCAATGGGTTTCATCCAGCCATTGGGTCCCAAGGTTTCTTCAATTCTCCAATTCAATTTCCATAAATTGATTAGTTTTCATTTAATTCTTCATGGGTTCTATTTGTATGGATTCAATTGATTGATTTTAATCATATTATGATTGTTTTAACTCAATTACATGCTTTCCGATAAATTCTATATGAACTCATGCATGATCTATGATTTTGACTATGAACCCTAGAAGGGTATGAATTTATGAACAAGCTATGAATCTATGATTGATGTTTTCATGAAATACATGCATGATTTATGAAAAATAATTATATTATGATCTAGGCATCTATAAGATTTGCATCAATGAATTTGTGAAAGGTTTTCTCACATGAAGGGATCATAGTTTTGGTGAAAGATTTTCCCACTCATGCATGATTCAAAGATTTAAGAAGATATTCTATAATGTTTTAAGCTTGAATTAGTAACTTAATTATACTTTTCCATAGATGATGATATTCTTATGTTTATGACTAATTCCATTGGGATTTGTACTTAGCATCGATAGGATATTGAGATGAAGGCTCTCCCGTTAGTAGAGGTCGGGTCTCTAATAGCAATCTCCTTGTCCCTAACAACATGACCCCGTAGGTTGTCTTAAATGACATAGCTAGTGGATACACCTAAGCTAGAAGTTAAGTTCCTTTCCTTAGCTAGTAAGGGCATCTCTTGTTGGTATGGGAGGAAGACACCGAATTTCATATTCTAGCTCACATGGTCTATATCAGTTAATTGTAAATATCCCAAAAAAACTGAACCAATTTACTCTCAATATTTTATGAAGCTTTCATGATAATTTTAAAATGCATTGACCATGTTCATGATTTATGATGTCTCTTTAAAGTCTTTAACGATGTTTAACTTGGTCATGCATTTCATATTTTTCGATTATATCCTCTTATGATCATGTTTAATGTCTTATTGCATTTCCCTCATACTTAGTACATTCTGTGTAGTAATACTACATACTTGTGTCTACATTGTTTCACTAATGTATGGCTTGACGACTCTTCTCCCTCCGTTCATGGCTAGTTGGTCATCTATTGACTTTGAAGACTTTGTAAGTCCTCGTACTCCGATAATGATGTCACCTTTATTGCTTTTTATCATGTCTTTACTTTCAAATGTTATGTGTGGTGTATGAGTTATGTCCCGACCACTCCTTTTGATGTAATAGATGGCTTGTCAAGACTATGTTAGACTTCCACTTCATGTTGAAACTCTTTTATTAATATGAAATGATTTACTTGATCCAGGTGCTACCTTATTGTTTGTTACTCGTTATATGACCATGAGATTTAATATTAGTCCCAAAATGCTTTCTAATCCTTTTCATGTCTCTACTCCCGTGGGTGATGCTATTATGGCTAAGAGAGTCAGGCTAAGAGAGTCTATACACATTGTCCTATTTTTTTCTCATAGAGTCACTCATGTTGATCTTGTAGAGCTTGATATGTTAGATTTTGATATTATTCTTAGGATGGATTAGCTTCATGCATGTTATGCTTCCATAGATTGTAGGACCCGATTGGTCACTTTCAAGGTTCCAAATGAATCTATCATATCATGGGAAGGGGGAAATTATGTTCTAAAGGGTCAGGTTATATCTTGCCTTAAAGATAGGAAAAATATTTCTAAGGGTTACATTTATCATCTTGTTCGGGTTATGGATATAGATTTTGACACCCCTACTCTTGAGTCAGTCCCGATTGTAAATGAGTTTCCAAAAGTGTTTCCAAATGATCTTGTCGGTATTCCTCCCGAAAGAGAAATAGACTTTGGTATTGACCTTCTCCCAAATATGCAGCCTATCTTTATTCCTTCTTATCGTATGTCCCCAACATAACTAAAGGATTTAAAAGGACCAATTGAAATATTTGTTAGATAAGGGTTTTATTAGACCGAGTATAACTCCAAAAGTGTTGTTGTTCGAAAGAAGGATGGTTCTCTCCAAATGTGTATTGACTATTGCCAATTGAACAAGGGTAACATTAAGAATAAGTATCCCATTCCAAGGATTGATGACTTGTTTGATCAACTCTAAAGAGCAAGTTATTTCTCTAAGATTGACCTCCGGTCGGGTTTTTTCCAGATGAGGGTGAAGGAGAATGACATTTTGAAGACGGCTTTTCATACTTGATATGTTTATTATGAGTTTTTAGTGATGTCATTTGGTTTGACTAATGCCTCAGCAGAATTTATGGATTTGATTAATAGGGTGTTTAAGTAATATCTTGACATGTTTGTGATTGTATTTATCGATGATATCTTGATTTACTCATGGAGTGATGATGGGCATGTTGAGCATTTGAGGATTGTGTTACAAATTCTCAAGGATAGGGAATTGTATGCTAAGTTTAGCAAGTGTGAGTATTAGTTGAGGTCTTTCTATGGCCATATTTTCTCCGGTGAGGTATTCAAGTCGATCTTAAGAAAACTGATGTGGTTAAGAATTGGCCTAGACCTTTATCCGCTTCGGATATATAGAGTTTCTTGGGTTTGCCGATTACTATAGAAGGTTCGTGGAAGGATTATCCTCTATTGCTTTATCTTTGATGATATTGCCTCAGAAAAGGTAAAATTCTTATGGTTGGAAGCTTGTGAGAAGAGTTTCCAAAACTTGAAGGATAGACTCACTTCGGCCCCTATTTTGACGTTACCGGAAGGATCAGATGGTTTTGTGGTTTATTGTGATGCTTCACGTATTGGTCTTGGTTGTGTTTTGATGCAACATGGGAAAATCATTGCTTATGCTTTAAGGCAATTCAAAATGCATGAAAAGAATTATCTAACTCATGATTTGGAGTTAGCGGTTGTGGTGTTTGCTCTAAAGATTTGGAGACACTACTTGTATGGTGTTCATGTAGATGTGTTCACCAACCACAAGAGTTTGAAGTATGTGTTCACTCAAAACGATTTGAATCTTCGCCAAAGGAGGTGGCTTGAGTTGTTAATGTATTATGACATAGGTGTCCTGTATCATCTCGGAAAGGTGAATGTGGTGGCGGATGCTCTTAATCAGTTATTGATGGGTAGTGTTGCTCATGTTGGGGATGATAAGAAGGAGTTAGTTCATGATGTTCATAGATTGTCCCGATTAGGTGTATGGTTGGTTGATTCTAATAAAGGTGGTGGTGTTGTTCATAATGGTTCGAAATCATCTTTTGTATCGAATATGAAAGCTAAGAAAAATCTTGTTCTGATTATGGTTGATTTGAAGAAGTCGGTTTCTAAAAAATCCATTGAGGGTTTCTCCCAGGGGGAGATGGTGTCCTTCGATACCAAGGTCAGTTATGTGTTCCAAATATTGATGAGTTGAGGAATCAAATTCTAACAGAAGCTTATAGTTCACAGTATTTTATTCACCTGGGAGCCACCAAGATGTACCGTTATTTACAGGAAGTCCATTGGTGAAATGGGATAAAGAAGGATATTTCAAAATTTGTGGCTATATGTCTGAGTTGTAAACAAGTGAAAGTTGAGCATCAGAAACCAGGTGGTTTGGCTCAAAACATTCGTATTCCTACATAGAAGTGGGAAAATTTGAATATGGATTTCATTACGGATTTACCCCGCACTCGTCGTTAGTTGGACTCGATTTGGGTCATAGTTGACCAAATGACAAAATCGCCTCACTTTCTTCCCATTAAGACTTCATTCTCATCGGAAGATTATGCAAAGCTTTATATTTGAGAAATGGTAAGGTTGGATGGAGTGCCTTTGTCCATTATTTTTTATCAAGGTATTCAGTTTACATCTCAGTTTTGGAAATCATTTCAGAAAGGTCTTGGTACTCAAATGAAACTTAGCATGACTTTTCATTCTCAGACTGATGGGCAAGCCGAGCGTACCATTCAAACCTTAGAGGATATTCTAAGATCTTATGTGATTGACTTCAAAGGTAGTTGAGATGATCATTTGCCTTTGATTGAATTTGCATATAATAATAGCTATCATTCTAGCATTGGGATGACACCATTTGAGGATTTCTATGATAGGAGGTGTATGTCTCCTATATGTTGGTTTGAAGTTGGTGAGGTTGCTTTGATAGGGCCTGAGTTGGTGCATGAGGCTATGGAAAGGTTCGACTTATTCGTGAGAGGTTGAAAATGACTCAAAGTCGACAAAAGTCTTATCCCAATGTTAGGAGAAGAGAACTATAATTTGATGTTGATGATTGGGTCTACTTAAAAATTCCACCCACGAAGGGTGTCATGAGGTTTGGAAAAAAAGAGAAGCTTAGTCCCCGTTATGTGGGCCCATATCAAATTTTGAGGTGTCTTGGCAAGATTGTTTATGAACTTGAGTTGTCTAATGATTTAGCCTCGGTACATCCAATTTTCCATAGCTTAGTCCCCGTTATGTGGGCCCATATCAATTTTTGAGGTGTCTTGGCAAGATTGCTTATGAACTTGAGTTTCCTAATGATTTAGCCTCGGTACATCCAATTTTCCATGTCTCTTTGTTGAAGAAGTGTGTTGAAGATCCGATGTCCATTGTATCTTTGAAAGGTCTGGGAGTTAAAGAGAATCTTTCTTATGAAGAAGTTTCAGTTGAGGTTTTAGACAGGCAAGTATGGAAGATGAGAAATAAGGAAGTTGCTTCCGTGAAGGTTCTTTGGAGGAATCAAGTTGCTACTTGGGTGGCTGAAGCCAATATGATGTCCCGGTATCCTCATCTCCTTCCCTCCGCTCCTACTCTAGCTTGAGGTATTAGTTCCTCGTGGTTCATCCTTTCAGATTCATACGTTGTAGTTATTCTCATGTTTCCATATGCATGCATATTTATGATAACTTGATTTTGATGTTATGATTTAACTTGGAGTGATTCTCCATATTTATATGCATTTTGATGAAATTTGCATTCATGTTGGGTTTTTAGTTTCTCTCATGCTAGCTTGAGTTCTATTCGATGAAAAATGTTCCTAAGGGGGAGATATTGTAACAACTCGGAATTTGGAAAGGGAAAGATTTTATATTTAGCCACTTGTTGGGTTCTACGAATACATTCTACGGGTCGTAGAAGCTTCTACGGACCGTAGAGTGCATCCTTAGGAAGTGGGTCAAGTTTTGGGGTACATTAAGCCCCATTCACCCATTCTACGATTGACCAAGATGGCCCGTCGAATGAACTACGGACCGTATGAAGGTTCTGTAGATTAATAAAATTTTGAGTTGAAAGTTGAGGTCTACGGATGGGGTCTACGGACCGTAGGAAGTTTGACGGTCCGTAGAAATGAGTCATAGGAATTGCCTTTGATTTTAGGTTCAGTCACACGACCTACGGTTGACCAGTACAGTTAGTAGCTCGGAACTATATGTATGCCTGGCAGATATTTTAAAGTAGTATTTGGGTCTTTTCCTCTGTGCTTAGTACCCAAGATATGTTGTTTTGACCCTAATCCTAAGCAATATATAAGGTTTTTAAGTCCTAAATCTACCCACTCTAAATTCATTCCCCTAATTCCCAAAATTCTAACCAAATTCATCCTCCCCAATTTGGCAAAAGGGTCTAGTGGGCCTCTGTATGGTGGACCTCTGTATGTGTATGTGTTTGTATTGTGAATCCTTCTACTTAACATTTTACCAACTAAACCCTTAAACTCAATCAAAAAATGATCTTTAAACCCCTCTGATCATGTGTGTAGCTCACTCTCCCTTGAATAGATGATGTCAAATCCATATCATTTAAATTAATAATATATCATCATTATCTTCACTAATTGTTATTTAAAAAATATATTAACTAAATTTATTAAATAAAAGATAAAATAATAATAAAAAATTATTTCTTGAAGTAAAATCTAGGCTCCTCTAGCACACTCTGTTTTCCTTCCTTTTCTCTGACCTTCGCAGAACCAGCAATCGTAAGTGGCTGCACCACCAGCTCTGGCTGGCAAACCTTTTTGTCGTCGTGACCAGTTCCTTGTGCCATCTCCCACCTCGTTCTCCTCATCACTATTTCCCTTTCTCTACACCACCAACGACCCCTGCGAACCACCAAAAATGACGTCTCCGCTCCATCCTCTCCGGTGCAACAGCAAACTCCCTCACCGCCTCTCATTATGGCGGAAAAGGGACCAGCATCGCCTCCATTCTAGGGAAAAAGGGACCAGCACCGCCTCTCTCCCTCTCACTCCACTACAAACTAGCGAGCACCACCATGAAACCAACGCCGCTCTCTCCCTCCAATGATAATCGCCAGGAAACCTGACGTCATGAAAGTGCCAATGCCAAGATCGGATAAAAAAGATAACGATAGGGTGTGGAGAAGGAAGAAAAATGGGGTTGGGGTAGCGATAGGGTGGGGGTGGGGTGGCTGAAAAAGAAGGTGGCGTTTGGAGGAAGTTGAAATTTTTTTCTTTTTAAAATTTATTTTTTTAATTTTTTATAATATTAATAATTTAAAATTTAAAATATGATGTTTACTTGCCTTAACACACATGTAGTCACACTCTCTCACCAACTCAGTTATTTTAATGCCACATAATCATGGTCAATGGTCGGTCAGATGGGTTTCATATATTGTGTTTTATTGAGTTTAAGGGTTCAGTTGATAAAATGTTAAGTAGAAGGGTCTATAATACAAACAATACAAGTACAAGGGTCCACCATACCCTTTTGCCGCCCAATTTCTCTCTCAAACTCAAGGAAGCAGAAAAAGGATTCTAGGGTTCTTCAAGTTCAAGTCTCATTTTCATCAATTGCTTAGGGATTCAAAGGTATGTAGGGAGTTCATCAATGGCTTCCAATAACCCATTGAGTCCCCAAGGTTTCTTCAATTCTCCAATTCAATTTCCATAAATTGATTAGGTTTTCATTCAATTCAATTTCCATAAATTGATTAGGTTTTCATTCAATTCAATTTTCATATTTGTATGGATTCAATTGATTGATTTTGATCATATTATGATTGTTTTAACTCAATTATATTATTTCCAATTAATTCCATATGAACCCATGCATGATCTATAATTTTGACAATGAACCTTAGAAGGGTACGAATTTATGAACAAGCTATGAATCTATGATTGATGTTTTCATGAAAGACATGCATGATTTATGAAAAGGATTATCTTATGATCTAGGTTGCTATAAGATTGACATCAATGAATTTGTGAAATATTTTCTCCCATGTAGGGATCATGGTTTTGATGAAAAGTGTTCTTACTCATGCATGATTCAAAGATTTAAGGAGCTATTCTATAATATTTTTATCTTGGATTAGTAACTTAATTGTATTTTTCCATGGATGATGATATGCTTATGTTTTTGACTAATTTTGTTGGGATTTTTACTTAGCATTGAGAGGATATTGAGATGGAAGCTCTCCCGTTAGTAGAGGCCAGGTCTCTAGTAGAAATCTCCTTGTCTCTAACTACGTGCCTTCGTAGGTTGTCTTAAGTGACATAGCTATTGGATCTACCTAAGCTAGAAATTAGGGTTCTTGCCTTGGCAAGTAAGGACATCTCTTTTTGGTGTGGGAGCAAGACACTGAATTCCATGTTATAGCTCACATTGTCTATGTCGGTTAATAGTAAATATCCCACAAAATGAACCAAGTTAATTTCAATGTTTTCTGTCTCTTTAAAGGCTTTTACGATGTTTAGCTTGGTCATGCATTTCATGTTTTCTCCCTCATACTTAGTACATTTCATGTACTAACGCATACTTGTGCCTACATGTTTCACTAATGTAGGGCTTGACGACTCTTCTCCCTCCGTTCATGGCTAGTTGTTCATCTAGAGACTTTGAAGACTTGGTGAGTCCTCATACTCCGATGATGATGTCGCCTTTATTTTTTTAATGATGTCTTTAAATTCAGATGTTGTATGTGGTGTACGGATTACGTCCCGGCCACTCTTTTTGATGTAATAGATGGCTTGTCAAGATTATGTTAGACTTCCGCTTCATGTTGAAACTCTTTTATTAATATGAAATTCCTTACTTTCTCTATTACTATATGTATATGTATGTCAAGTGGGTTGTGTAGGGCCTCTCAGGGTCTTATATGCCATGTCACATCTAGGGTGTACTTTGGGTCCTGACATTAAAAACCATAGAAAAGCTTTGGAAAGACTTTTGAAAAGACATAGTTCATTTGTGGAATATTCATTGTTAACCAACAATAAGACCATCTGAGCTATACCATGGAATCCGTTGTAACACTCACACCGAAAAGAGAGATCCTACTTTCCAAGGTAGAACTTCTTATCATTCATTATTGCTAAGGTGTATCCACTAATTAGGTCATTTAAGACAATCCTACGGGGGCACTTAGTATGGGACAAGGAGATTTCTCCTAGAGATTTAGCCTCTACTAACAGGAATGACTCCATCTCAAAGACTTCTCGATGCTAAGAAATTCCAATCGAAAAAACATAATCATCATCAAAATACTTGAAAAGGCAACAATTAAAGACTACCAATCCAATCATAAGTTCATATTAAAATAGCTCATTTCAAACCCATGATTTCATAAACTTGTTCATAAGACACTTACTTTTTTAAGAATCTAAATCATGATTACCTTTCAAATGTGATAAAACCTTTCACAAACCATTGACATTTCATCTTAAAATATCTTTTAGTCATAAATCATCAATTTCTTAAAACATATGAGTCCATAATCAATTCATAAATTGAAGTTCATAAGTTCATAACCATAATCAAGTATAAATCTTTGGTCCATATGCAATCAATTAAAAACATGTAATTAAATCAAATCATGCATAATAAGATCAAATAATAACAATTGAATCATAAAAAAATTGGACCCATGAAGATTAGCATAAAACCCTAGATAATTTAGGTGATATTGAATGGAGATTGAGTTTCTTTTGGAATCCAATGGATAAAATAGATCCATTGGTGAATTCCCACATACATTTGGTAATTAAAGCCCTAATAATGGAGGAAGAGACCTTGAAGCTTGATGAAACCCTAGCTTGACTTGAAGATCCTTGGAGAGAATTTGGAGAAGAAACCCTTGATAGAATTTGTGAGTTTGAGTGGATGGGAGGAAATGGGCTAAGTTTTGAAGAGTTAAAACTGTTATAGGGGTAGTTATAGTGTCAAACCGGCAATTTTTAGGGTTAAATTGGTAGGAAAAGATCAAAACACCCTCAATTAAAAATGTCAGACAGTGTCTACAGTTGTACCTACGGTCTGTAAGACCTTCTATGGTCCATTCTAGTCAACCGAGAATTATTATTAGGGCTCATTAATTGGCCATACCTCCACAAAACCCTTCCTAGGTCCTTAGGACCCGGTCATAGAACCTAGATACCATTCCAAAAATTCACGAAGTCTCAACCGCTTCTACAAACACTTGCTACGACCTGTAGGACTTATTACGACCCTTCTTGTTCACTCACGGACAATCTTCAGTTCCAAAAACCCAACTCAAGTTCCACGAGAGCCTCTTACGAACCATAGATGGGCTTCGTAGGAACTGTACCAATGTTAATTTTGCAACTTTCCATTTCCATTTTGACTTTCTAATTTTTGAGGTGTTACAAAGAGTATATAATTACAATATCCCAAGAATATCCTTGGAATATTTCAAAAGAAACCTTTTTAGCATAGGATATCCTTGAAATATTTCAAAGGAATCCTTTCTAGCATTAAATATGACTTTTCCTTTGAATTTTGTAGCCTGCCTTGCTTTAAACTGGTGAAACACCCATCCCAAATAGTGAAATGCCTATTCATATCAGCTAGGGCCAGCAGAACTAACTTTTAACCGGCGAAACAACTATTCCAATCGGTTAAACGCCATTCTAATCAGTTGAACACCAATTCAAAATTTCAGAATGTTGTTTTCAGAGATTTTTACATGCTAACTCCTTTAAACATTATTTTCCATGAAATACCAGCATACTAGAGAATTAGGGCCTAAAATACTTTCAATTCACATTAAAACATAGCAATAATTCATGAATATGACTATATGAGTTTAATAAATTGGTAAAATACCATCTTATCAGCTATGGCTTACCACCATTTAGATTGAGCTTATATAAGTAAATTCAAGTTGATTAGCTAGTGTTGGGTTGGGTTTCTAGCTTATACCATGTATAGTTGATAGAACACACACCTTACTTAGCCTTATTTTGGGTAGTTTCAGAGTAGTGAGCATGTTTACTTTATCGCATTGATTGTATCATGTCTTGTGGTACCCTTTGGTTGATTGTATAGTTATTGGTAGCTTGATATTATCCTTAGCCTAGGCGTAGGCTAGTGTTTGCCTTACACTTGCGATTTGGAGCCCATAGGCCTTAGAAATCCTTGACGCCACTTCAGATGGCTTAACTCTTTGTAGACTGATATAACAGAATTGGATCTGATAGTATAAATCATTAACTAGGCGGCAACTCAACTTTTATAACCTTTCATCCATAACTCTCCTTATGTATTAGCCTTGGTGTGTTCTTTGGCGATTTTGGCTTTTGTTGGTTATACTGGATCGAGTCTCAGGGTTTCGAGTTGGAGTGGATCCCTAGTAATAGTGAAAGTGGTTTCTCTCTACGGTATGTTCTTGCATGAAGAAAAACGTGTGATTTGGAGTCTACTATCCATGGTTCAAGGTCCGTCCGCATGATTTCTAGTCATAGTTTGAGGTCTGTGCGCATGCCTATTTTTCATGGTTAGAGGTCCATGTGTATTCCTACTAGCCATGGTTCAGGTCGGGGCACAATTCTATTCATCAAGTTTGGGCCCTAATGTAACATCTATGGATTTTACAAAGGTTAAAGTGAGCTAACGGGCAATTCCACAAGCCTAAAACAGGCCAAGGACCCTTCACGTAACCCTTAAAGGTCTGTTTAGGGCACCACTGGCCGTTTAGGGCAAGTGGACTGGCCGTGGGGCTGCCAGAAATTTGGTCACTTGGACGGCTCCCTGAACAGCCAATATACTTTGTACAGTCCATTTAGGGAAAACTGTCTAGCCTTCCCGGACTGCCAGGATCATGGACTCACCTGGACGGAACCCTAAACAGACAGTGAAAAGTGTACACACCCTAGGGGTCCTTTTAGGTCACCCGTCAGATTTTTAAGTTAGGGTCATTTTGGTCTTTCCCCTATGTGTTTAACACCTAATTTATGTCGTTTTAACCCCTATTCCAAGACCTATATAAGTGAATTAAGTCCTAAAACTACCCATTCTAAGTAATTCACCTAATTTCCAATTTTTCCTCCAAGTTCATCCCCAAAATCCTCTCTAAAGCTAAGGAAGAAGAAGCTAGATTTCACATCAAGATCTCCAATTCACCATAAATTTTGGCCCTTGATCACTAAGGTATTTTAGAATTCACCTATGTAGTCCTTTCCTTCAAAGGGTTCCTAAATTCTTCAAGTTTTACATGTTAGATTCTCAATTTAAAGTTAGGGTTCTATTCAATATTCATGAGTTCTTTTCAATTATGATTAAATTGATTGTCTTCTATCTTTTAAATCATGAATTGAAGTAGTTACATGATTTTGATTTGAATTCATATGAACCCATGCATGATCCATGATTTATAAACTATGAACACATGATGAAGCTTATGAACTATGAGTTTTATGAAGATATATTTTTTTTACGAAATTGATGTAAAGGATTTGAGGATGCTTTGAGAGTAAAGTATCAACATTGTTGTTGTTGTGAAAGATTTTATCACATACTACTAAGAACATGATTGTGAAAGATTTTCTCATATAAGGATTCGAAAGGTTGATAGTTTTTCTCACCTAAGTTGAATCAAGATTAAGAACCTATTCTAAATTAACACTAGCTTGGATTGGTTGCTTAATTGTGCCTTTCCATGGATAAAGAGATGAATATGATTAATGACTATTTCATGGGATTTATACTTAGCACCGAGAGGATATTAAGATGGAGAGTCTCCCATTAGAAGAGGTTGGGTATCTTGTAGCAATCTCCTTGTCCCATAACTATGTGCCACCATAGGATTGTCTCATATATACATTAGCTAGTGGATCCACTTTAGCTCAGATATATGGTTCTTACCTTGGCAAGTAAGGACATCCCTTTTCGGTGTGGGACAGACACTAGATTCCATGTTATAGCTCACATGGTATATGTTGGTTATATGGTAAAATTCCCACAATAATGAACTAAGGTTACTTTCTAAAGTATCTCAAAAGTGTTTTAAAGATGTTAAGCTTGCATTGACCATGATTATGACTTATGTTTTCTAGCCCTTTTATCTTATGCTTTAACCTGGTCATCCATGTCATGTAAAGTTCTTTTAGCGTGATTTCATAACTCTTATGCATTGCTATCATACTTAGTATATTCCATGTATTAAAGGCATACTTGTGCCTATATTGTTTCACTAATGTAGGGTCCGACTCTCCTATCTCTCACACTAGCGGCTAGTTGATCCATTTGGTGCTTCAAGATTGGTGAGTCATCATGTTTCGAGGACTGAGTTACTTTTATAGCTTTATGTCATTTCAATTTTTAGACTTTGTACGTGGTGTATGAGTTACGTCCCAACCACTTCTTTTGATATAGTAGATGGCTTATTAAGACTTTAGACTTCCACTTTGTCAAAGCTCTTTTATAATATAAGACTGTGTCTTTTGAAATCTCATTTATATTATCTTGTATGATGTATGCTAAGTGGCTTATATAGGGCCTCTCGGGTCCTATACGCCATATTACGCCTAGGGTATACGTTTGGTCGTGACACCTCACATGGTGGTTCTTTTGGGATCTTCGGGTTGCCTTTACCATGGTTTGAGTCCGAGGATGGAAGTTACAGTTCTAGAATACCTTTAGACTTAGCTAGTGTTATCCTTAGCTCTTATGTATACTCATCGGGCTTATGAGGTCCATTTGGATTATTTACTTTCCAATTGCGCATGAGTCTTTCTTCTGGCCTTACGGGGGTCAATTTAGGTTATAACTACATATTCTACTTTACCTTATTGCCTTTTTATAGACTCATGAAATGTGTAGTTAGGATTTTTGTTATCGCTTCGTTCTTATGACCTTTAGTTGTTGTTAGTTTCTCGCTTTTCATATTTTTGTTACTTTCGAAGCTTAGTCGGCCTATGATGCATGCTGGGTTCATGTTGTTTTGGTACTCATGCAGTCATGCTACACTATGCATCTATTTTCTTGATGTAGATCCTAACGCTAATAGACAATGGTGATTCGAGCTGGTTGAGGAGTACTTCATAGATAGAGGGTGAGATTATGGTTTTCTAGTTCGAGTTATCTCTATTTTTATATAGTTTTTGACTAGTCTTTTGTAATTCGAGACAAGTCTGTACTTTTTGGACCACTTTTGGGATTTGAACTTGTATAGTAGCTTTATACTTTCTTCCACCAGATCATGCGATTGGATCTTGTATTCTGAATTTTAATATGTACTGTTGTTGCTCCCTTTCAGTTGTGTTCTCTTAAAATCTCTTTATTTTTTTCTCGTTGATTGTTAATTCTACTTAATATGCATGTTACTTGACATTTTGGAATATGGGTTGGCTTACCAACTGGTGGACTATGTTAGGTGTCATCATAACTCTAATTTTTTGGTCGTGGCAATGGCCTAGTTAGAGGTTCAACATAGTTCTCGAGGCATTCAGGGGAATTTTGAATCTTTGGGTGGATTTATAAAGGTTCTTACATTTGGAGTTAAATGATGGGTTGTGGATTTACGATATTTGTAATGCTTTAAACTTGAGATTTTGTGAGTCTTTTAAGTGTTTGTCAGTAGATTTGATTGTGTTTTGTTCTTGTTTTGTAGGAAAACAGGTTTTGACAACTTAGGTAGATAAAACAGGGTTGGTAGTATTGTTTTGACTATCTATGAGCCAGACTATGAGCCGTTATGGACTCGTAGATGGGAGACTTGAAAGATTGAGTTTCAGTATGAGGTGTTGAGGCTCACGAAGAGACAGTACGAGCCGTACTCTGGTTTACGAGTCGTAGATAAGTGGTTGTAGATGAAATATCAAAAAATTGAACTCTTAGATTTGGAGAGTACGAGTCATCAGTACAAGCTGTACACCCGTGCACGAGTAGTAGACTCAGAGTCAGAGAATGAAGTACTGAAGTTTTGAAGAAGTGAACTCCCAGACCACGAAGGCATACTAGGAGTCGTAGATTTTTATATGAGTCGTACATGATTGATCGTAGATGACAGTCAGATAGTTGGAAATAAAGGGCTCAGACCCCTCACTGGACAGGACAGACAGTAGTCAGGTCTACGGACCGTAATTCTCACCCGTAGAAAATGTCCTGAAGATTGATTATTCACTACCATCCATGAGAGGACTCCAAGAGTCATACGAAGAAGTACGGTCCGTACATTGGAGTCGTAGAAGTGTCGATACCTGCTTTCCTAGATCAGTTTGGTTTAGATTATAGATGTCTATAATTACTTTTCTTAGGGTTTATTTTATATTATTATGTTCTTTTTGGAGTTTCAAAATTAATAGTCAATCACTTTTGCTTTAATACTTGAATTTGTGGGATTTTAATTATACTTTTGATCTTTGATTCTTGTTTTGCAATACAATTCAAGATTTTGGAGTTTAAACATTCATATTGTACGTTCATGATTTCTCTTACCCAAACTATTATGAATTGTGATCAAACAACTATGAGTAGCTAATTCCACATCTAGGGTTGTGGGAACCATGAAAAATTAAAGATGTAAACCTAATAAACAATAATTCTTGAATAATGTTCATGCATGTATTATTTTTTCCTTCACTTTGATTACTTTCTAATGGTTGCAAATGTTAGAACTTACCTTATTCCTACTCACCGGACCAAGGAGGTAACGAATGAGAAAAATATTATATAACGAAGATTTGAGGCTATCAACCCTCATCTAATAGCTTGAACGGGCCAAGGGATAGCTAATTTAGGATCAAAGGTAAGGATTAGGAAAACATACATCCGTATACGGACCAAGTTGTGTAGTGAAATCTACTTATTTAGGTGACCATCCACTTAGGTGATAAATAACTTACCGATCTTGCATGCTACACACTAGACAATGTTACTATTATAAGGTTCTACTAAGTTAAGGATTCATGGGGAACACTAATACCCTACTTTTGTCTTTTATTGATTTCAAACACATTAATATGTTACTTTGCTATTTGTTACTTGCAATCATTACAATCAATTACTTTTATACAAAATCCTCCTTTACGGAATTGATTAAGAGGACTTCTAAATGGTGATTTGATGATTTCATAAGGTCCAAGATATGTTTTATCATAGTTTTGCACTATTAATTTGTGTTAGGAAGATTTCGAACATGTTTCAAAGGTTCATTCCGACATATTGCGTGAGTTGGGAAACTAGTAAGGATCACTATACTAAAATAGCGCATTATATCCAAATCAAACTCAATTGTTCCTTACTCAATTATGAGAGATTTCACGCTCACTCAAGGCTATTTTGAAGATATTTTGATATTTCATCTCATGAGTAAGACTCTTAACTCTAATACGTCAAAATTACACCTCTCAATAAAGTATATAGTTGTTGTTCAAATATAGAACCCAAAAAGATTGCGGTTGAACCCCACAAAGAATATGGTGAGAATATTACTCGTAGGTGTAACCAGAACAAATAGTCTTTGTTTCTAACAATCATGGTAGAAAATAAAATTTAATAGACTTGATTTTATGATTCCTAAGTAATTAAAACTTGGTTATTACCAATAAGAATGCAAGAAAGGCTGTGGATTCTCCTTATAGGTCATAACGTTGATTTAGTTACTTAAAAGAAACTCTTATCAAATAATCCTGATGTAAAACAACAACTTTCTTAATTACAACTAGAGTCCTTTTGGTCCATATGGAAGATATCACTCTAATTCCTGGCGACACTTGAGTGTTACTTTAATAACTATTAATCTTGGTCTCAAGTAGATTATTACCGTCAGGTTTCAAATCCTTAGATGGAACACAAGTTCCAAATCCATGTGTTTAGTTCTATTTCCTAATCGTAACTTCTTTTCCAATCAAGTAAAGAATGTATGCATATTCTAATATATTTTAAAAAAATTCCTAATCTTAACTATCTCATTGTTACTCCCTTTTAGAGTTCCACAACCCTAACTATGGGGTTAATTATGTATAGCAAGTGTAGAAACTGAATTATAAATAAAAAATTCATGCTAGCAATAATGAATCAAGAACCAAAAGTTTTGTTTTAATAATCACAATCAATGAATGAAACCACACCCGTATTCTTTTGTTAAAAAAATGCTCAAGCTTCAAGAAAACCCAAAAAACTCAATATTCAAGAACTCCATCCTAAAATTAGGTATTTATAGTTTTTAAAAATATCAAATGAAATTTGAAATAAAATAAACTTCACGCACGAGATGTGTTACCGCTCCCTTGTTGTAGTCGCAATTGCCTTGTTGCATCGCATTGCACGGTGATTCCTCATGTCCAACTTGTACTAAGTGGTAGATGATATGTGGACTCATATCTGGAATTGTGATTACATCATATGATTGCATAACTAGAGTTTTCAACAACCATCATTCCTCGAATTATGGTCTGTGAACTGGTGATGCGGTACCGCATGTGGGCATGCGATCACATCACTCCCTCCACATCAATATCAATTTATTGTAATAACTTTTAGCGTAATTACAACTCCTTTTTTTCCTCTCTTTTTTTGGTTCACCCAAGATACCTATAAATCATAAAAACTTGTCTTTTGGGGCTAAAACGCCATAACTATCATCTTTCTTTATTTGAAAAAACACAATAATATAAGCTTAAGGATAAGTAGGTAAATCACCCACTTATTAAAAATACAAAACTTAAACTATTGTTTGTCATCAAGCAATATAAAACTTCAACATCACAAGACTCAAACTTTACTCATCTATCTAACACATAACTTGACTTGACACCCACACTTAATCATAGAGGCCACAAATTATGACATGACAATTATCAATTTTATCTATCAACCATTCAGACAACGCCTTATTTCATGAAAATTAATAAATAATAATAATTGTTTCTGCTCATTCTAATGTGTCAACTCACAAAGAGGATCCCCATCACTATAGTATGACAACACTTCGAGGTGCAAGATACAAACTGAAATACTTACTCTCAGAAAGAACATTCTCGAGCACACATGCAGTACCATACACTTTCCTATCATGTATTTTTCCACTAATTTTGACACACTACATGTAGGATCAACTAGGACTTGCGGATATGGATAATGAAAGATTGAAAATAAAATAATTGATTTCTTTAGACATAATCATCCATCACTTGCGCTTTTCACCACCCTAATTTCTTCATTTCACAATTACTCTCCTAGTTTCTTCTCTTTTGCGTACCAAGTGATCCATCCTCTCACATGTACAAACACATTTTTTTATTCTTTAGATGGGATATCACATTGTATTCTCTTTGGCTACTTCACACCCCTTATCATTAGACTTACAAACTTAGGATTTAAATCTAGATTTGCATTTTCAACCCATCCACCCCCTAAACTTTGATTTTTAGCCTAGTATGTTGTTTATATGCTTCTTAACAAGCCAGAGCCCCCTTTTTTTTGTTCTTGTTTTTCTTGCGCACCAATTCAGGGGCTAAGGGACCCAATTCTTAAGACTCGAGATACAACTTACGACAATCTTTAATCTGGCCGAGCTGGTACAAAATATCCGACTTAGAGCTTGATGCAGTTAAGCTTTACCCTATTTCAAGGTTGTTGCTAAATAACATTTTCTGATGATGGTGAAGAGTATAAGACATTTATCTATTATTAATATTTAATTAATTAAATATTTTTAATACTTTAATTTAATACAGGGGAAAAATGGTAATCCAATTTTGTGGTTAAGATGTTCCTACTTTTAGTAATATATATATGATATCATACTTTTAGTAATATATGATATGATGATTATTCTCTAAACAATTCATTAGTTGGGAAAACAAATATTCTTCTCTATTTGAAAGCATTTTTTTTTTTGTAAATGTTAATTTTCAGGTTTGATAAAAGTGGGAACTTTACTTAATTTTACAATGAAATATTTAATTATTATTTTAGGTTAGGTTTAGAATTTACAAGAAAAAAAATGAATATACAATTGTGCATCACAACATTGACATAAAATTGGTTAGGACATATTAGAAAGGTGAACATTTTTACAATGGTAGAGGCACAACCAACAATAGTTGTGTGAGGGTTCATTAATTGTTTGACACTTAGATAATAGACCATTTATTTACATTTTTACCATCTCTCTTCCACTTATCCCTCTTTTCTTTCGTTTTCTTATTTTTTATTCCTAATAAATATTTCTTACTTCATTTTCTTAAATAGTTGATATATTTAATTAAAATATTAATAAATGTATTTCTTGTAATAATAACTAAAAAAGTAAATAATCTTATTATCCAACATTTTTAATAACATCAAATTAACTCAAAAAAAACAAATTAATGCCTTTACAATCACAAACATTTTTCATAAATATATCTATAGTCATTTTCTTAACAAGAGATTATCAATTATTTTCCTTATTTTTAGTTATAATTTTTTAAAATACTTAATCGGAAACACTGGTAAAAAATATATTATAAGTGAATGTGAAGATAACGAAAATCTAATTCTAATAATAATAATAATAACAATAATATTATAATATAAAAACTGATTGATA
>JAJONR010012145.1:0-21852 GCA_029582245.1 Solanum etuberosum | reverse complement strand
AAGACATTTGCATGAGTTATCCTTTGAGACTATTTCTTGTGTTTAAGACTTCCGCTGAGTAAGTAAGCCAGGCCAAGGGTTCGCTTGGGGCCAGCAATGGTTCTCGAGTGCCAGTCCCGCCCAGGGTGTAGGCTCGGGGCGTGACACATATACTTATTATTGGAACTGATACATAGTGCTCTAATTATAGAACATTATGATTTATGTATCAAGATTATTATTGGATTATATATACATATATACAGCCTTCTAAGTTGGATAAGACTGAACAAATATTAAAGATCGTAGATACACAACGCACAATTGATTTGGTACTATCTATATAGCCTTTTAAATTTGAATAGGATTGAAGATACATTGTAGAACTTGATACATATAAATGATACATTAGGTAGTGTTTATGTATCAGGTACATTTATATTGAGCAGGATAAACACTACTCAAAGATTCAACAACATTAGGGTTATGTATTCATACCTTAAATGTGAACATGATACATTGTATAAAACAAAGGCTACTCTAGCCGTGATGTATCGAAGTAGTGATAACACTAACAAAGTCTAATTGAAGAATCAAAATAAATGAGGTACATTGAAAATCTACAAGTTTGATAGTGATGGCCGTGTAACGACAGATCCAACTTTTTCCTCCTTTTTGGGCGTTTTTCCAACATTAGATTTAGAACTTGAGCATGCATCATTTTTCGACATTTTCGCTCTCAAATTCTTCATGATTAATGAGTCGTTTTGTTGTTTATATCTATTTTCATGAAAGTTTCCATCATCAGAATCCATATGTATCAGAAAATTGTAGATGAAAAAGCTAAAAAGAATTTATTTATTTTTTAAATGATAATTCAAGAATTGGAAAGAAAAAAATGATGAAGAAATAGTTCTACCTCTTTAGGAACTAGAAATCAATGAATTGGAGAGAAATGATTTGAAACTCAAAAATAGAGTGATGAAGGCAACTGTTGATTCGTGGGATTGATTTCAGGCGTGAAAATAGAAACAAAAATCGTTGGGTTAGAGGATTGTGAGTTATGTATCTGGAAAAGGAGAGAAGGAAAGAAAAATAGGAATTTTTGTAATATTTTAATATGATGAAGAATTTTAGAGAATATGGAAGAAAAATTGTGCAGTTAGATAATTTTCCTAATAATATAGCTACCGAGGGAACATGGACTTTCATGTAAGCAGAAGTTGTTTAACAAAAGAGATTGTTAATAAGAAGAGTATTTTGAAATATTTGACTAATTAAAGGGCATTTCTTAGCCAATTGACCAATGGAATAACTTGAAAATCAAATTTATTTAAAAAGACGACTTCGTATCTAGTAACATGAAGTATATTATCACTAGCTTGAAATAATGACACTCTTTATTTTTAATTAGAGATTTATAATCTTAGCTTTAGGAATGAAAAGTTTATCGATAAGAAGTATCCCTTAATCATAAGCCTACTTAATATGAATCCAAATTAATCGTTTCAATAATAACTAAATTTAAAAAGAAAAACATAAAAAACTTTTGGCAAAGCTCAAATTTACCAATCATGTCTTGATTCAAACTTACCAATCATATTGGGTTATAATACACATAGTTATAATATTTCTGTTGACTCAAACTGTAATTTTTTCATAAACTTGTAATATGCCGACATGCCGACTTCTATAGCAAGACACACAATGATGACGAGTCAGAATTTCAACCAAGAAGAGTTAAAATGTAAAAGAAATAAAATTACATGGAAATCGAGAAGTGTTAATATGCAATACATATATTAAAAAGATATATTTATCTAACTATACAATGTAATTTTATGATAAAGAGATGTCGATTGACACCACTCAATTATATGTGTCTCCGCCACGCGGTCACACATACACATATATAGAAATTTCATAAGTGTTAAGAGCTAATTAAATTATATTCTTATTCTTTTTCAAATTACAAAAATTCCTTAAATTTATAAGATCTCGGATACATCAGGAAATCTGTGGGTACATAGCTCACAGATTGAAAATGATACATTACTTAATGGGAGGGATGTTCCGAGAGGTGAGGGATGTATCTGAAAGGGGATAGGGATGTATTCAAGAAGGGATTTTTGTATTTTTTTTAAAATGGTAGAAAATTTTAGAAATTATAATAAAATAAAATATGTATTTATGCAATTTTTTCATATAATTAATCTTATTCTTACTTGTAATTCAACTATACTTATTTTTTAAACATATATAAAAACAAAGATCCAAGCAATTTCTTGCATGGTAAGTAGTGATAATTTTAGAACACATATTTATTGATTGAATTACTGACCAGCTATTATTTTTGGTATATATTTAAATAATACAAAGTTTAATTTATTATTCAATAATATCTTAAATCAATTAAAAATATGAACATCCTTTTTGAATAGCAATACCTATCTTTATCTGCAAAAAATATTCGTATCCACGGCCGACGATATAACTTGTTAACCTTGAAGAACTATATATAATTAATCCATAGACCATATATAATATCATCATTATATTTACAAGTGGTATTAATAAATGATTTAGTTCCATCATAAAAAAATTAAAATCAAGACAGACTGATGCATTAATTTTTTGTTATGTGTAACGTCTGGAAAAGAAATCGAACTATTTTTATACAATTTTACATTATATTAATGCAAAAGATAATTTCCACAACTGAAATATATGATCTCATGACAATAATTTTACGAGTCACATCGAGGTTTCGTTCGAATATATACTTACTTAAATTCATTGCATCTATATTCCTTGTTGTCTAATCATTTATTGGTGGCATTGTTAATGTCAAAACCATTATAATTTTTTTGTTAAAGAGTAATAAACACTCATTGAATCACTTCAATAGAAAACTACAAATTGTTCCGACAAGAAGGAAGCTTCTTTAGCAATATTACTCCCCAAATTATTTTGTGGTGATTATATTAACCAATTAAATAATCAAGTGTTTCTAGAGTTAAGCCAAATAATTTAGTCATATCCCATTATATTTTAATTTGTTCCATCATTTCCAATCCTTTGATTTTTTCTCATTTGATTCTATTTTTTTTATCAAAGCAAAACAATAATATTTGTTAAACATATCTTATAACTTAATATTCCTTATCATTTTATTACTAATTATATTTATTCGTCATATTTCTAAATTGGCAATATTTATTATGAGAATAAAATAAGAATAATTTTATCCCTTTCTTTCATATATTTCTGCACCTATACTTGTAGAAGTTTATTGCTAATCAATATTCTAAAATATATGTGTATATATATATTAATTTCATCTAGAAAAAAAGAAATTTCAAAATGAGCAAACTCCTAAATATCTTGAAGTGATTATGAAAGGGTAAAAAATCTTGTGAGACAAATATCTCAAATTCATCACGTTTTATGCATTTGACCACTTGACTCATTTCCAAAATGTGTTTACTCTATGGTCTCTCCTATATGTTGTAATTTATTTTTAAAATTTTAATTTAACTATTTGACAATAATTAATAAGCTATATAATGTTGTTTCATGATGAATTAAGAATTATTAATATGACTCTCCCTATATATATAGTTGAATCAATTCTTGTATGTATTGCCAAAAACTATATTTTCGGAAACAAAAGTTGTACTTGAATACAAAATTCATTATAGAAAAACAATACATTTGTTAGATACAAAATTCTTACTCGTATACAATATTCATTAAAGAAGAACAGAGTACATTTCTCGGATATAAAATTCATACTCAAATTCATTATAGGTACGACCAATCCATTCTAACTAGAAAAATAGAAAATTTGGAATTCAAACCTAGGGAGATAGAACTCTTTCCAGAAGAGATAAGTTTTTTTCTAGAATACTCTACAACTCTAGAACATTTCATTCAATTCTATAACCTAAGTTGCTAACATGTCACGACATGATATTTTTGGGGAATCAAATGAACATCAATCTGAGATATTAAATTTCTAATAAATAAATAATCGTTGGTGAAGGAATAAATAAATTTTAAAAGGCTGAAAAAAATAGACAAATATTCTAATTTTAACGTGTAGAAAGTTCATCCCTACCTTTTGCTTTACATATATTATTTTAAAGTTCCTAATTTAAATGTATCATAAGAAATTATTAAAATGGAAAATTAAAGGAATAATGTATCATATTAGACAACAATTCAACTTATCATATATACTTGAAAGGGAAAAAATATTACACAAAACTATTCAGTTTTTTAGGTGCTTTATAAAAATCAGCATACCAAAGTGATGAAGTTCAATTTGAAACTACACTTATATTCCAATCGGAGTGTCAAGAAACACATTTATTACTTCAAGAAAAGTATTTACAACTTGCAGTAAACTTGAGAATCTATCCATACTTCATATTGAATATGAGCAACTAATTTATTGTGTAGTTATCTATGTCTTTGGGATTAAAAGAGGCTTCAGTCTAGTCATATTCATCTATAGGTCATCCGGCACAACATCCTGGAAACCATGTCAAAAATTTATTAATTATTATCTTTTTTTGCTAGTTCACTTCACACATCAAGGTACGATAAGGGTTTTAAGGTCTTAATGTCCTTACAATGGCATACCAAATTTGAATTTTGTCTTGGTAGTATAGATATTTAAGGGATTTGTTTATTGTATCTTCAACAATTCTAGTAGAGAAAACTTGCGTGAATACTCAATTAACGTGTGTTATTTAATCTGTACTAATAAATACTTATAACAATAACTTTGCAGAAAAACATAAACAACAAAGTTTAAAGCATGTACTCAAAAACAACAAGTAATAACATAAGTATAAATTAATGACTGTAAAAGACATACCAGAATCTGTAACAATAGAATGAAATAGAAAAAAAAAAAATCGAGCCCACTGAATGCACAGTGTCCCCGTAAGAAAATTATTCCCCTCTAGTACCCGAGGTTTAAAGGAATAGATCCCCCTCATAATAGAATGGTTATATTCACCAGTGTAATGATACAAAAATAATGGTGTTAGTGAGCCACTCAACAGGAGCAAAGTGCACGAATATTCAATTGTGTAGAAGAAGAAGAAGTTCAAAAAAATTCGTTGTTTTAAAATGAGAGAATATCTCTCTATTTATAGACAACAAAGGGTAGTGTGAACTAATATTTATTGTGCCTAAGGTCACAACACTTTGGAAAAGTTACAACCCTTCGGAAAGGTCACAACCTTTCATAAAAGTCACAATTTTTCATAAAAGTCGCAACCCTTTACAAAATTAACAACTTTTCATAAAAGTCAGAACTTTTTATGAAAGTCGCAACTCTTCATATTTCATTCATACATTTTAAAATTCAACAACGTGTACTTCAGACATCAATTCAAAGCTCTAATAAATGACATTGACCTTCAATCTACATTGTACCATCCCTAGACAAAAAAAAAAATGATTAACTCAAATCACCAAAGGTAAAGTAAGATTATCGAGAAACGGTAGACTAATGCATGCAACAATACAAGTATACATAGGCTTAAGTTTGGCACAGTATTCCTATCTGGCAATCAGTTGCTTAAGTAAGTTCAAAGGGGGCTGATATTTATACATATGGAAGATTTGGTGGAGGCTTAATTTGTAAGATGGTGATGACGGTGTTGAAGGTTTCTTAGAGGATGAGAATGCTAGTTTTAAAAATAAATAAATTAAAGGGAATCTTGATTTGTGGTGACGCCACGTAAGTGGACCATTATATATATATACATACATACGCGTTTTATAACTTTAAACAATTTTATACTATTTCCTATCCATTTCAAATTTAAAAATATTCCCTATTATTTTAAAATATTTGTCAAAAGAAATAGAGTTTACTATGTTCCTTTCAAATTTAAAAATATTCCCTATTATTTTAAAATATTGGTAAAAAAAATAAATAGAGTTTACACTATGGTCAATAAAATAGTAAAACCTCTCATTTTATCTTGAAGTGTTGGACTTTGAAATTTTTATATGTATCTTTTAAAAATTTCCACTTGTTATATTATGATATTCACACACAAATTTCGCAGCTCCAACTATAGTTTAACCGTTCCTAACAACTATAATAAACCCTCCCATGTGAGTTTGCACTTTTAAGCCAACTGCCCCTCTCCCTCCTTATTCTTCTTCTTCTACACCCCATTTCTACTCTCTCTCTTCTTCTTTCCAAAGTCGAACTGAAGAATTGATTTGGGTTTGTTTACTATGGACCCGAAGTTCACCGGAAAGCCCATACCCATCCCATTTCTACCGGGTCGGATTGACCTTGACCAGATGCCGGATACTCCGACCCGTATAGCACGTCACCGCCGGGCACAGTCGGAGACTTTCTTCAGGTTCCCTGACTTCGAAGATGACATCCTCTTAGACGACGTCGTTGCTGACTTCAACCTTGACATTTCGGCGCCGGCGTTGTCCCCTTCTACTGATACCCACATGCAGCCGGCGAATTCAGCTGACTCGTCTTCAAACGGACCGGGTGCTGATCATAACCCTAGACCGTTGAATCACTTCAGGAGTCTTTCCGTTGACGCCGACTTTTTTGATGGTCTGGAGTTTGGTGAAGCTGGAGCTACAACGCCGGCTGCGTCGGAGGAGAAGAAGATGATGGGTTCGTTTTCCAGTTCGGGTTCTCGTCATAGGCATAGCAATTCGATGGATGGTTCTTTTTCTGCTGCATCGTTTGAGGCTGAGAGCTCTGTTAAGAAAGCTATGGCGCCTGATCGGCTTGCTGAGTTGGCTTTGATTGATCCCAAGAGAGCCAAAAGGTTTGAACTTCTATCAAGTTTTTTCCTTTTTTGTGTTATATAGTGTGAAAAATTTAAGTTCTACTTAGCTCTACTGATTAAAAGAGGAAATGTCTCTTCAAAAAAAATTTGGGCTTGAGGTTATTTGTTTGGTTAAGAGTTTGACTTTGGAATTATACTTAGCTCTAGTGATTAAGGTTTGAACTTTCATAAAGTTCTGTTTGTTTTTGTTTTAATTTTATATGCAGTTGCCTCAATTGTAATATGAAATTTTTTGGGGTTGAGGGTTTCTTTCTTTGGTTAAGAGTTTTTTACTTTGGAGTCATACTTAGGTCTAATGCTTTAGAGGAAATCTCTCTTCGAATTATTGGGAATTTTGGAAATTCTTGGCCTCTTGGGCACATGAAGCAAAATAGATGGTTGCTATATTTCTTGGCTTTGAAGTGATTTGCGAATGCCAAAATTATCTATGTTTTAGCTGTAAAGAGCATGTTTGACTTGGTATAATGGAGTTGTCAAGTGTGACTTTGGTGAAATTATATGAGTTACATATTCTCACACTCAAATGGATGAAAGAGAAGAAAAGGATATGATTTGACCAAAAGATGTTGGTGATCATTTGCAACAGTTCTCTTGTGGGAAGTGAAATAAGTTTATATTTAACACAGGGGATTAGTCTTTATAAGTAAAGTTTTTATATTGGGAAAATAGAAGTAGGGATTGAGAGGGAGAGAGGGGGGACTATACTACTTAATAGCAGTGCAGAGGCTCCTCCTAGCAGAGAAGCCGGAATACTGAGTTAATGAAGAGATATTATTGTACCTTGTATGCTCATTTAAGATGAAAGAGAATGCAGTGCTACTATGATGTATTCTTTAATGAAGTTGTATTACCTGAATGGTAAGAGATGAGAAGATTTGGAAACTATAGGTTACTGACGACCTCTCAATGTCAACATTAGTAATCTGAATTTTTTTTGCACAAAAGGTTATAGTGTGTGACGTGTCACTGTTACATAGCATGGCTTCCCAGCTTTATTGTCTTGTAATTTGTATGTTTTCAATTTTTCCTTAAAATACTAAGTCCCCTTATAGATAACAGTTCTAGCATTAAACTTTGGTTTATGCTTTTGTAGAAATTCATCTTTGTTTCTGCATTATTACAGGATTCTTGCAAACAGACAATCTGCTGCACGTTCGAAGGAGCGGAAAATTCGTTATACTAGTGAACTGGAGAGAAAGGTGCAGACTCTGCAGAGTGAAGCTACTACTCTGTCTGCACAAATCACGGTTCTGCAGGTACAAAATAGGGAGACTGTATTCTTAAAAGCTATTACAGTACTCTTTGTTTTATTAATAGGCAAAATGACTATATGCATCACTCTTCATGGTTATCAAATTCTGTTGTATACAGTTACCTTGAAAATTCAATAGCTTCTCATGTTTTCATACAATAAACAATGAGTATATCCAATATATATATATTTGGTTATGAGATTTTGTTGTATGAATTAACCCTAGAGATTCAATAGTTTTTTGTGTTCAGATATGTGATTGCATGTGTGTGAGTCAGAGTCTTAACATCTTCAAATCAAAATGGCCTCTCTGCTTTGTATGATTTTTTTACTTAACTTGAATTATCTCAATTCATTCATTGCCTTGATAATGAATGAGGATGTTATGATTTTATATTTTTATGAGATTTTAGTTGGGCTCAAAGAATGAACTACATGGTTTTCTTCTTCTGGCCAATTTGTTGCATTAAGAATTTTGGTAGGATGATTTTCTAATAGATGTCTTTATAAAGATTCTGTCTGTATTTCTTGCTAAGTTGCTCGGACTCTACACTTTTGGTGCCGCACCTATGTCGACACGACATGGGTGTGGGTGTGGGTGTGGATGTGGGATCTGTGTCCGATTTGGTCAACCGATTTTGGGTACTTTGACCAAAATTGATGGAGAAAGTCTGATAGTTTTAATGATTTCTATAATCAATAGTACAAAAGCTAAGGTGAAATTGAAGAAAATGGAATACCTTTTATATATGTCACTCATTGTCCCTTAATCTCTTTCCAAGATTCTCCTCAAGTTCTCCACATAATATCTCATAATTTAGGTTTTATAACTTTATTTTTAGATATTTTAATTATATTTAGGCGAATCCCCACACCCGTATCCATACATGGATCCATATCCCCGCATCTTAAAAATTAGAGCATGAAAGATCCGACCTCTAGATCCGTACCCGCATCGGACACCCGCACCCGAGTCCGAGCAACTTAGATTTCTTGTACTTTTTACCTAATTGTGAGGGTTGAGGAAGAGAAACAAGCTCTCGTCCATCTTGTAATTGAAGATCAGAGGTTATGAATGCCGAAATTGATGACGAAAATTAGAGGCTCTATTTGCTATTTTCAGTATGTTCTGTAGATTATGATCATTTCTTCAGTTGATCAGAAGGAACAGAGGGATAGAAATGTTTTTGCCTACAAGTCACATCATTGGATATGTATAAGATCATATCTTTAGGTTATTTTTTGGGAGCTTTTGAAATAAGATCCAAGCATAGTTTGTAAACTGGTCGCAGCATGTGATTAAACAAGTTGGCAACAGTGTTGGTAACTTGAGCTGGGATCTTAGTTGACTTTATGTGTAGTTGATCCAATGTTACCTGGATGGTTATGTTTGAATCAGAAAATGCTTAGCTTTCGGAAATCGAAACAGGTTACTTCCCTCTTAAAGTAAAGCTGAACTTTGTCATCAAAGAAGCTTGAAAGTTAAGTGCTCTTTTGGATAAAAACACCCCACTACTCGACGAACACTAAATTACAATCATAGCATCAACAGAAATAAATCTTTGTTTTTCCCTTTTTCTAGGATTGTCTTTCAGCTGAGTAAGTGCCTATCGGGAAAAGTAGATTAAAAAATTGATTAAGTGCTATGTTTATGATCTTGTCTTTTACTCAAATTATGGCTTTATGGGGATGAGAAAGTAGCTTTTGTGAAGGATTATCATTGAGGTTGAGAAATTGGAGAATTGATGAAGAGCAGTCTAGGGGGTGCCTGCAGCCAAGAAGGAGGGGGGCATCACAAAGCTAGAGAAGGGTTTTGTAGGACTTGAGGAGCGCCGGTGCTGGCAATGGGTGAGGGAGTTAGTGGTGCATGAGGAGGAGAGAGGATTAGCATTATGAAGGTGAAGGAGGTTTGCCTTCAGGAGGAGGATCAGGGTTGCAAATATTAGCAAAGAGGGTAGCTAGGGAAGGGGGAGGACTCCCATTGATTGGGAAGGAGTGCATTTGTGTTGATCTTTAAATGGTTTTCAACATGTGGTTAGATGAAGGAAAATACATTTAAGTACCAATATACTGGTCAAGCAATTGATCATTCATGTTACTAATGAGAAGACCATGATGAAGAATCAAGAATCCTACTGTTGGCGAGCTAAGAAGTAGAAGGGGCAAAATTTGGCTGACCAATTTGGTGAAGAACTTCAAACTTAGGAAAGAAATGTTGGCAGATGATCAAAATATTCAATGCAGCCGGGATGGTTATTACTAAAACAGTGAAGCGACATTTGACTTTCAGTAACCGAGGTTTCGTTATTTCCTGATTGCAGAAAATTAACCCTTTTTTCATCAAAGAAGTTAGAATTAGGGCTGTTATTGGGGTAACTTGTACCCATCTACCACTTAACTGTTCTGACTACATTGACAGCAATTATTTCATTTTCTTCACATTATTTTTGTAGTTATTTAGGGGATTCTGTTTGATTGAGTGAGTACTATGTTCCATGTTCCTGCCCTCTTTTGCAAGTAATGTGGAATGCTTAGGCCTAAAAATGGTAATGGGGAACTGGAGAAGAGAGAGATGGTGCCATTGCTAGTTACATATGGAGGGCGCTGTTGCTGGCACTGGAGGAGGGAGCTAGTGGTTGGGAGGTGAATATTGGAAAAAGTGAGATAGTGTGATCCCGTGAAGGTTTGAATGCATAGAATCAGGGAAAGGGACGTTGTGCGAGCATTAGCAAGATGGAGGGGAGGAAAATACAGGAAAGTAGGCTTTTCTAAGCTGTTGCATTCTCTTTGGTGCTAATTATGGAAAGCATAACTTTTCTTAGGATACAGGAAAATTTTCAGTCAAACCTTTTCTTTTCCACCCTCTAGCTGGTCAGGCAATTAGGCTTTTTCAAGCTGTTGCAGTTCTCTTTGATGCTAAATAATGAACTTTCTTTTTATGGAGGAATAGTCATCATCAATTAACAGGTTCTTATTCTTATCTTGTTTTCTAGCATCATTTAAATATCCGAGTATGGTATCTTGCTAGCTAGCAATAAATTTTTTTGTAGAATCTACGTTATTTTCGTTGCTCTGGTTGTAAAATCTTTTTTTTTTTTTTTGAACTTCAACTTTTGGTTGAAAAGTAACCTTTATGCTACTTCTTCGCTCTTTTTGTCATCGTTGAGTATGGATCTGACTTCCACAAAATCATGCATATGCGCTTGTGTGGAGGTCTGCCATTCTTGTTTTTCCATGATGCTCCTTGCCTTTTTTGTTTTCCTTTTTTAAAAAAATTACTTTGGTCTACAATTGAACTTTTTGCCCTTATTCTCATTATAATTTTGGTGGGTAACATACATTAGGACGATCCATTTATTCATGAGTCATATATGCTGTGCGTGCAAAATCACAGTTTCAAGTTGTGGACATTTCTGTAGACATATATCGACTGTATTGTATTTATGTGGTGCTGGATGGAATATTACCACTGCAAATTATGCTATTGCTAACACTGTTGTCAAGAACCATAATAACAATTAACATATCCTTAATCATTTACATGCCATTTCTGTATGATGATGCAGAGAGACAATAGTGGATTGACTACTGAGAACAAAGAACTCAAACTACGGTTGCAAGCTTTGGAACAACAAGCCCATCTTAGAGACGGTATGTCTTATAATAACTTAATAAGTAGTATAATTTTCACTGCTATTTATTGTATTGACATATATGTGTGAATAATTTCCAGCTCTGAATGAAGCTTTGAGAGAAGAACTGCAGCGTCTAAAGATAACAGCTGGTCAAATGTCAGCTGCAAATGGAAGCAGGGGGGCGCGTCCACATTTCCCTCCCCAACCGCAGTCATTTGTCCAATGTGGTAATCACCATACTCAACAACAGCAGCCGCACATGCCTCAGTCTACGACAAGTACCCAAAATATCGGTGGGAAGACCCAACCTAGCTTCATGAACTTCAATAACAGGGGTTGAAAATGTCAAAGAAAGGCAACATGTCACTAATGAGTAATTAGCATAGAGCCTTGTATATATTGATAATGATATGTAATGAATAGTGTTACAGGCTGTGGAGTGCATTCTGATCAGATCACTTTGTACCATTATCAAAATACTAGTTACATGGGATATACTTGTTTTATAAACATCAGTTAGATATTGTTCAACATCTTTTATGTATTTTACTATAGAGTTTGAAAATAATACTTTCTTCTGATAAGAAATTGTTCTTGAATACTTTTTCTTCTGATAAGAAATTGTTCTTGAATACTTTATCTTAGATTATGGAAATAAAATTTGCATTTATTTCTCTCTATTTATTTCCACAATTGGATTTATTTATGGTGGATTCATTACCTGACAAAGCCTCATAGATTGGTTTCTTAATGATTTTTATTGAACATGATTGGATTTAGAGTGGAGATGTGTGACCTAACTCGTCGGAAAACTCCTGAAACTCGGGATGAATGTAGCTTCTCTTCTGAAGCGTCTTAGTCTGTAGTTGCTAAATTGTGCATTCAGGTAAGGAGCGCACTAGCTAGGTGGAGTCTCTGTTCGGAATGAAAGGAAAAAGTAAACTCGAAAATCGAAGGATTACCTCTATGGGTCCGCTCCCTTGTATTTGTAGGTGTTGGACGGTCAAACAAGTTTGTTGCATCTTTTGTTGTTTGTGATTTTGGAAGGATGTCAATTTTTTTAGGAAATTTACATAATAGAGTCATCCACTAACATCTAAAACCACATAACAAGAAACAAGAGAAGAACTTGAGTATGAAACAAGAAGTTAAAAGTTGAATCTAATCATCAACGGTTGAGGTGAGATGGACTCTTCATCCTTAATTAAAGGTCTCAATTTGCATCTTGCGAATGAAAAAGTCTTGATGGAAAGCGCGAGAATTCAGATTAATTGAATCCCAAAATGATATAACTGAGAACAAAAAGAGAATTCAAATCTACAATGTGAAATAGATATGAAACTATTTTGACATTATTAGGAAGAAGATGCCATATATTCATAGGCATTAGCCATGATTTCAACGCCAAAATATCCATTGTTGCAATGATTCAAAGATTAATTAATTAATCACTTCCAAATGTTAAGTAGCCTGTCATGACAAGAAATGTTTACACCAACTAAGTTAAACTTTGGCATATAGTTTAGTTCCAAAATAAACAACAATAAGTGGCCTTAGACCAACAGAAAATTTTAAAATCTACATATTAGCCAAGTTAATTAAGGATTAATTAATAACTCCCCACATCCACATGGCAAGCAGCTGTGATTAGACAAGAATGTTGACACCAACTAAGCTAAACTTGGCTTAATTCCAATAGGAAAGTGAAATTGTCTTGTCCAGATGTAGGTAGCATTGCAGAAAATTAGATAGAATGGTGAAACCAATTTTTTTCACGTTTGGTTGGTTAAATTTTTTGGAAAATATGTTTTTTAGAAAAATAAGTTCCTTAAAATGAAAAAAAAATAACTTCCTAATGGAGTTATGGAAATAGGGAAAACAAATTTCATAAGTACCATTCTACGCTTATTGTCTCCTCTCCGTCCTCCAACACACTTCACCCTACCCCACTCCCATAGTGTTTGAATAGATTATACACAAATACTTGTGGTCTTAAATGAGAAGATTAAAGTTAAATTGTTACTTACTAAATATAGAAAAGAGTTATTCTTTTGAGACTGACTAACGAGGAAAAGAAAAGAAAAGAATCTCACATAAATTTGGACGGAGGGAGTATTATATTCAATGGGGTCAATTTGTCTTATCCCATTCATCTTGTACAAATTAATCAACAACAAACAAGGGATTATTTTTAATCCTAAGCTGTTCACAGAACATTCTTGAGATCATCAGTACAATATCACATATAAACTCATCAAATTTTGCAGATTTAACACAATCAAGAATGGAGTTAATCATGTTTATTGTAATGTTGTTAGTGTTGGTTTTAGTAGTTTTACTAGTTCTATTAAGAACAAATAAGGCTTCTCCAAAAGAAATGGAAGCAATTCCAGGTACCTTAGGATGGCCTATTATTGGAGAAAGTCTCTCTTTCATATCCGAATTTTCGAGCCCTGCTGGTATATACAGCTTCATCAACAAGAGACAGCAACTGTGAGTACATCATAATATGGCACGTCGAAAATTGTTCAAATTGTCCTAAGAATTATAACATTTTCTCCGGGAGCAATCCTGAATATGTGCTATGTTTAAGAAAGGTTAAAAAGTTGTTCTTGAAGATAATTTCTTGCTATATATATGCTTTTGAGATTGATCTAACATTGTCATTCCCTTCCGAAAACTCTTCAACATGCTATCTTTACATCACTTCACGAAGAAAATTCTCTGTTACCTAAATTCTGACCTCAATTTTATGATTTGTGTTATGGTTTTGCTTATTAGGTATGGGAAGGTGTTTAAGAGTTATGTATTGGGAAGGTATACGGTATTCATGACCGGAAGAGAAGCAAGCAAGATCTTGTTGACAGGTAAAGATGGGATAGTGAGCTTAAACCTTTTCTACACAGGACAGCAAGTACTTGGACCTACTAGCTTGCTCCAACAGTCAGGAGAGGCGCACAAGAGACTCCGAAGACTAATTGCTGAACCACTTTCTGTTGATGGTTTAAAGAAGTATTTTCAGTTTATCAACAGTTTAGCTATTGAAACATTGGATCAGTGGTCTGGAAGAAAAATTTTGGTTCTTGAAGAAACTTCCACAGTTAGTCTTTTGATCATTTTTTCGTAGAGTTTGGTCTAAAGGAGGCATTTTTTAACCTTTCAGATTATGTTTTTTGCAGTTTACACTGAAGGTGATAGGCAACATGATAATGAGTTTAGAGCCAACTGGTGAGGAGCAAGAGAAATTTCGAACCAATTTCAAGATTATTTCTGGCTCTTTTGCTTCTTTACCCTTTAAAGTCCCGGGAACTGCCTTTTATCGTGGCATTCAGGTAACAAAGTGTTGATATTCTATGCAAAATATGATGAATGGACAGCTTAAAAGAGATGACTATCTGTAAACTACAGGCTCGTGATCGAATGTATGCTATGTTAGACTCGATAATTGACCAACGGAGGAGTGGGGAAAACATAAAACAAGATTTCTTGCAATCCCTGGTGAAGAAGCATGGCAAAGATGCACCAGAAGGAGATGATGACAACAAACTCACAGATAAACAACTTAAGGATAACATATTGACGCTTCTAGTTGCAGGCCACGATACTACAACTGCTGCTTTAACATGGCTCCTCAAATTTCTTCAAGAAAATCCTGCTGTATTGGAACGACTAAGAGTAATTCTTATCGAACCTAACGGAGAAAGGGAGCAACCTTTAACTGCTGACATTAGTTTATAACTTAGAATCTTTTATTTACAGGAGGAGCATAGAGAAATCCAAGCTCGAAAACAAGGCACATTAGATCTCACCTGGTCTGAAGTCAACAATATGCCTTACACCGCCAAAGTGAGTTTGCATACTAGTCATAAATCCAGTTTCTGTTCATACCTGAAATTCAAAAATAACCAATTTTTTGTTGATATTTCAATGTTCAGGTAATCAGTGAAACACTTCGAATGGCCACAATCCTTCCGTGGTTTTCAAGAAAAGCAGCACAAGATTTTGAGATAGAGGGTAACAGTCAGATTTCTCGATATCTAGATTTTGTATGATCTAAAATGATTCTTTAAAACCATGTTCAGGGTGCAAAATCAAGAAGGGATGGTCACTTAACTTGGATGTAGTGTCTATCCACCGCGACCCCAAGATTTTTCCTAATCCTGAGAAGTTTGATCCTTCTAGATTTGATGTAAGTTCTCCAACATAATAAGCAGGCTCCTTCTATTCAACACCCTTGAGATTTTCATAACAAAGAAAATTGTTGGATTCTGTACAGGATCCTCTAAAACCTTTCAGCTTCCTTGGATTTGGAAGCGGACCACGCATGTGTCCTGGAATCAACTTGGCCAAACTTGAAATTTCTGTCTTTCTTCATCATCTTGTCTGCAGACACAAGTATGGAAAATAATCAAGAACAGTCCTTTTGAAAAACATTCCAAGCCCTTGTGAGGAGCTGCATTACTAACTTGTAAATTTGTCTTCCTTGTAGATGGACACCGTTAGACATAGATGACTCCGTCCAGCCAACACTTGTTAGGATGCTGAAGAACAAGTATCCCGTCATGGTTGAGACACTTTAGATAATGTCTTTTACATTGTACTACAAAAAGAAGAAGAACTAAAGCATTTTCAGATTTGTAGGAGAATGTAATAGCACAAATAAGGAAATATAAAGGATGGAACTCTTTGATGATGATTAAATATTGGTAGTCCAACAAAGTCATATATCTTTAAGTTCCAAGCAAGTACTTGCTGAAACGTTTATGTTCTCCCATCCCCAGAAAAGGGACGAGGAAAACACGTGCACGAAGCAGACGCACAAAATCATCCATCATCCCCTCTTGGCTCCACCAAGGAAGGCAAGAGAACATATATCTTCCCAGCAATAATGTCTTGGTAGGACTTGATTGCCCAAAATATTGCAGTCATAGATAGAAACAGATGATTATCTGAGAGGCCGGAACATTGAGGAATATCCAGAAAGGCATTTTGGCTGAGAAAGTAAATTGTTAATAAAAGTTATTTCATTTACCCAAACAAAAAAAGGCAAGAAACCAAGCAGATGCTAGTAATGTTTGCTTATCCCCTTGTCATACACAAGAAAACATACCGAGAAAGTGGAGAGGAACACAAAAAACAATTCACAAAGTTGCCACGTACTTTTGGCAAATTCTTCCTTATGGAAAACACACTTATGCAGAAGAAGCAAAAGGGCCACAATGATATGCTTCTACGAGATTCAAAGTCACAATTCAAACATCACTTCTACAATGAATCTAATGTTTCATACAGAAACAAAGAGAAACCAATTATAGCTTCTCTAATACAAACATCATTTCTACGATGCCTCTAATGTTTCCTACAGAAACAACGGGAAACCTATAGCTTCTCTGTCTAAGAGATCACTCTGTGCTGAGGGCAGCAACAGTTTATACTCCCAATATCTGAAGCGAGACAAGGAGGTTTGACGTCCTCATCCTTGTACCAGATTGATCGTGCTTCAACTAATTCGTCCAAGAAGTTATCCAGCTTATCAACTGTCACACTAGGCATCACGACAACATGTGCCATATTTCTTTCACAAGCAAGTTGCCACTTGCGAACAAACTCCTCATCTTTAGGTCGCTCAAAAACAACTGTGCTGCTCAGCTCATTGAGCATAGCACTGATTCCAACTCCTATAAGGCGGTCTTTCAAATAATGAGCATTCCTTAGGCACTTCTGGACTTCTTTCTGGAATCCCTTGTACCCTTTTCTGTTCAGAGTGTACCAAAGGAAAAGTGGAGCATGCCCATTCCGACTTCCCATGATAGTGGCATCCCTTGATGCAAGGTACTCCACATTACTAGAAAGGGCATTAATGTGCTCTAGCCTTGTTAGTTGAACACCGCATGGCATTGGACATCCCACAAACTTGTGACCAGAGACACTCACACTACCGATCGGTTTTTTGAAAGTAACCTTTGGTGCCTGTAAAAATTTAAGATATTACTTGAAGGAAAATCTGAGACAACAATAACATCTTGTTCCATAAAATAGTAGTAAGTAGGAGAAATGAAAGATAATAGACAAATCTATGTTACAGAAAAGCTGCGGCAGTGGATGGTCTCTGCTTACAGAATATCTTTTTAGTTTTTTACTGTGAAGAAGTACCCGCATGAGAGCATTCATTTATTTATCAAAAAGAATAAGGAACATAAACACTGCCAACAGGACAGTAGATCTGTATACAAAATCTCTTTTCTTCCTATCTCTGATTTGGTTTTACTGTGAAGAAGTATATCCACACAAGGAACACATATGGAAAGAAGATTAGTTTATCTTTTAGTCCTCCTAATCAACCAAAAGAAATGAATTCTGCGTTCTTCATCTTTTCTCCCTTCCTTCCAAAAGCAATGGTTACAGAGAACAGAAAACAATTTTACATTATAACCTTCCGCAACATTAGTAGTGGCATCAAATACCTAACAAGGCTGCAAACTATTTTCACATTTTTGATTTCATATGAGTACCTCAAATAAACTCCTGCTTTGCTAACAATAGCCAAGTATTTTTACATGCACTTCAGAGTGGCTAGTTTAAGAAATGCAAGGAGAAGTTGAACAATAAAAACAGTTTGGAGAAACAAATCTACTTACGCGCTTGACAAATGGCATCATAAGCCCAAAGAGAGCCCCATCACAGTGGATATAAAACCGATCATGTGAAAATCCGCAGTCTTCAAGGGTTTTTATGACAAGATCAAGATCATCAACAGCTCCTTTCACAGTAGTTCCTGTCAACCAAAAAACATGGCACCTTAGGCAACTAATTGGTTGTTGCATTTAGGGAAATATCTCAGACAGTGAAAGAGTCAGACAGTACCAATGTTGACATTAATGATTGCAGGCTTATCCTTGTTGGCTAGTAGCTTAACTTTGAAGTCTGCACAATCTATTTCACCAGTTAGTAGAGTGCCAACCTTTTCACATTCCATCCTATACATTCGTGCTGCTTTAAAAATAGAATAATGAGACTCCTTTGAAGCATACAAAATTCCTTCAGGAAATACTTCTCTCCTGCATTATTAAGTTCGTGTTTTCCGTAGGATTAGTAAAAGAGAGGAAAAACGAGGGTAACCATTTCTTAATCAGCAAACCTAAAGTTCTGAAGGAATAAATTAAAAAATATACTAACCCAACAAGGATTCCATGAAGATTTCCCTCGGTTCCACAGTTTGTGATGTATCCCCAATATTCATCCTTTTCAATATCCCATAGGCGCGCAAACCAGTCCAAAACACCAACTTCAAACTGCCTTGAGTGCACACCATAGTTACTCTCAATGAATGGATCTCCTAAATTATTGATGGAGAAATGCTGCAATTGTGTGAGTGCACCATAATCGAAATCCAAATTATATGGATACCCTGTGACAATCAGCAATCATAAATAATCAGGCAAATATTTCTTTATACTTGGAATGCAATGAAAGAAGTAGAGGATATTGTAAACTTAGACTAGTTCATCCACCCACTGGACATAAAGTTGGCTAATTTCAACATATTCATCGCACAAAATATTAGTATTAACATTACTAAGATAGTTCAAAGGCAATCAATATCTAAGGTTCTAATAAAGACTGACTTTTTAAATAAGGAAATACAAGGATCCGAATAATTTTAATTTTAAAGAGAACTTTTTAATGCTAAAGTCACCACAAAAATCAAACTTTAATCATCAGCAAACTTAGCAGGTGGGGGGAAACTATATCAAACTTAGGTGAAGATTATGAGAAACAGTTCATATTAAATAGCCACCCAGTGATTTCATCCTCTCAGGTTACATCAATATCATCAGATATGACACACACACCAAAACACACACACTTTTTTGGTAGAAGTAACAAGTTCGCTACTTTCATACAATATTTCATACAACTGCTACTTTTAAGCCCGAAGAATAAATAAATTATCAAAATCTGAAACCAACAAGAAGACCAAAAAGGAAAATAGTAGTAAAATCTATGCCAAATGCATAAGCTGTGCCCCTATCTTACCTTATTATTTCATTTGGACACCTAAACTAGGGAAGGTACCTAACGGAAAACAAGACTACTCAAGAACTACACTCATCACACACGAGGCATTGAGACTGTCAAAAAATGAGATATGTGTATTTCATGTGTGGGTAACTTGGGAAAAAACAATGCAATAAAGACACATGGATTTAGTAGCTTCCAAAAATATTGAGCAACACGACAAAAAATTCTACTTCTTCTTCTTCCCAAAACCAACAATAAGACCAGACCCACAAACATTTAGTCCTCATCTCTTTCCAATCAAACCCAGCTACACTCAAAAGTTAAAAAACTAATCCTTCTGCTTCCTCCCCTCTTCCTTTTTTGTCTTGTTTACTTCCACTTCTAGCTGGAGAAGGATCACCACAGACTTAAAGACACCTTGTAGAAATCTCACGTCTAGGATTAGAGAAATCAAGGATTGTATTGATGAAAATAATGTTGAGTTACAAGCTCCTTATATAGGGAGAGAATTGTAGAGTCCTAAGTTAACTATACTTAGAGTCCTACTACAATACATATTACTACTATAATAATAAAATAATTATAAATAATCTAATCCTAGATGGAATATAATTTTAGTCGTAATCTAATCTTAGTCGTAATATAATCCTAATAGATATAAGTAGCATAATCCTAGTGCGACTCTAATTCTACAACAGTGCTGTAAACTCGTTAATCAGCTTCGTTGGACCTGTTCCTTTGACATGTTCCAATCATCAGCTTCATCTTCAGCACTTGCTGTAGACTCGTCAGTCAGCTTCGTTGGACCTGTTCATTTGACATGTTCCAATCGTCAGCTTCCTTCTTCTTCAACACTTCCCCTCAAGCTAGTGAGTAGAGGAACGGTTACTCCTAGCTTGCTTTGTACACCCAACAAAAACTTTGAATACCCAGCAAAAAAACTTTGAATACCCAGCAAAAAACTTGTTTTGTCAATGCTTCGGTATGAATGTGATGTCTAGTCGTTGCTTGTGATAGTTCATCTGCAGATTGATACGAGTAGTTCCACCAGTAAAAACACTTAAGAGCAGTATGATTATTCTTACCACATATTTGACATGACTCAATACTATTCTTCTCCTTATTTTCACTTTGGAAATTTTTATTGTTCGAAGAATCTGGTCCATATTGACTGTTCTGAGAACCTGTTCCCTGTCCAGCAGGCTTGAAACCTGTTTCTCTAGAGTTGATATTGTTGTTTCCTCTTCCCCTGCCTTTTTGGGCAGATAATACCATGTTGTTATGGTTTTGTTATGACACCTCTTCTTCATCTTTCCTTATATCAAAACTCGTGAGAGCATAAACAAATTGATTAAGGGTGGGATATGGTGTCTTACCTAATATGACAGTCATAAAGGTCTTGTATTTGAGACCTAAACCTCTAGCAAAATTAATTACTTTTGTTGCTTGAATATAAGCTTTTTCCAAGCATTCCCACATATCCTTGGCAGTTGAGAAGCCCACAATTAGGTACATGTTTTCTTCGATCAAGGTGCTTGAGATCCAACTTGTTAGTAACACATCTTTCTCCTTCCAATCATCAATGGTGCCACTATCTTTTGCATCCTTCTTAACCGCTACAACTTTCCCAGCAGTCTGTCCAGTGGAACAACTACTTTTACTCGGTTCATAGATGAGATACGTTAGTTTCATCACCTGAATCAATCGGGATATTTGTGTCCTCCCTATGAGGTAGTTTGCTGGCTTAAGTTTAATGGAGCAAGCGGCAATGAGTTGGTGAACTGAGAAGGTCGACATAGTGTTAGTAGAAGTGGTCATTGCAATTTAACGTGTGGTTTTTTTTTTGTTTTTTTTTTTTATCAATACTCAGAGAGCGGAAGAGCTTTTATGCTCTGATACCATGTAGAAATCTCACGTCTAGGATTAGAGAAATCAAGGATTGTATTGATGAAAATAATGTTGAGTTACAAGCTCCTTATATAGGGAGAGAATTGTAGAGTCCTAAGTTAACTATACTTAGAGTCCTACTACAATACCTATTACTACTATAATAATAAAACAATTATAAATAATCTAATCCTAGATGGAATATAATTCTAGTCGTAATCTAATC